>BQKZ01003268.1:0-27630 GCA_036244855.1 Temnopleurus reevesii
GACTTGGTTCTGTCAGGCTGAATGAAAATGTTTTTCAGTCTATCGGGAGCCTTAGCTAGACTGGAAGCCCGTTTAAGAAGCAAATCTCTAGGTTTGGAATCTTTAAACACAACAAGCACCGGACGTGGTTTCTGATTCTCGGAGTCCTTTTTCCCAAGCCTGAGAATTTTCTCGTTTTGTGTAGAAGGAAGTTCCAACTGTGTCAAGATGTCGTAGAAGTATTCAGAATCATGCTGCAGTCTGTCGGATGGGGAGTCAGAGTCTGATTCTGGAATCCCTTGGACAATCACATTGTTTCTTCTACGAGATTTTTCGCCTTCTTCTTTCATGTACTCTTTGCAGATCGACTCCACATCAGACTGCGACAGTATAGCATCATCAGGTATGCTTCTTGGTGAGGCTTCAAGGGTTTTAGAAAGGTCCGCTTGCATCGCTACAACAGAATCTGTGAGGGTCTTCAGTTGTGTGTCAATGGCATTGCAGTGCTCATCCATCTTATTCCACTTTACACTGTCTTTCTCTAATCTAGCGATTCTAACGTTTGCTTCCCCCAGAAATTTGCTGCATCTTTCTTCAACCACCTGGTCCGTTTTAACTGCTTCAATAGCTTTAGTCTCGCACTGTGAACAAAACCAGTGTGCCGCACTGACATCCTGAAACAGCTTGAAATCTGATGGTGATAGTGCACAGCAGGTCATACAAAACCAGCCATCGCACCGCTCGCATTCAATACAGTCAGAACTCATGTCTTTAAAGGTCAATTGACATCGCCGGCATTTGGATGAATCAGAGAGATCCTAGATATCACTATCTTTAGAGTTACCAAAGTCTTTCTTGGACTTACTCTTATCAAGATCAGCATTTGTAGAAGAACCTTTCTTGCTCTTTTTTTGTTTAGAGTCTAAGGTGGACCGGGTAGGAGCACTTTGGGAACGCTTTTCTGGGCTTCCACTACTGCTGGATCTTTCTTTAGTTCTACTTCTTTCCTCCATAGTCAGATTGTACTTTTGGCACTGGGAAAGTAGCAATGCAATGTCTACAGGTATGCTGGATACTGACCAAGTAACAATGGTTCAGAAAAATCCATAAAGCAGCAATAAAATTACAGTAACTTACAGAATCACAGAAGGGAAGATCAAAGGGGAAGCATCTATATACTTGATGAAAAATAGCAAAAACTTCCAACCATGAACAACTCTGAGTCTAATCCAAAATCAAGAAATTCATTTCACTTCAGTTGTACACACTTGTCTATGAGTGGGACTGTGTGGTATGTATTAACAAACTATTCAAGGGTTTAATATGAGTGTAAAACAATGATAATCATCCAATGATATAATACTAAATGTTGGTGTCATGAATAATTGGCCAAATTGTGAAATAAGTTACCTGATACGGCGCTAATGCACTTTCGTATCCAGCGGCATTGCCGCCGGTGTACACACGAAGGGACATTTAAAGAACGGGGCATCTCCATACTCACGGCTGGATAGGAAAGTGCATTAGCACCCCTGATCCTGCACCTGGCTTTAACTTGAACTTAAATTACTTTTTGTTAACAACACTACAATTACAACAGACAAGTTAAGCTTTAAGTAGGCTAATACATTCATGATTCAGTCCCTCGAACACCTTTTTGTGTACAAAGTGAAAAATTTATTTAGATCTATGAGACCGCTCTTGCTGACAAAATAATATATAGGAATAGCGTATGATAAGGAGTTGATTAGCGAATGTGCACTGCATCAAGGTTGTTTTCTGAGCATGCGCACTGCATGAGCTGGAGGCGAGTGCCGCAGTGTGCAGGCAAAGAAAACGCCGAGATTAGCAGTGCACATTCGTGAAATAATGACAAGAGAGAAGCTATTCAGAATGAAAAAAATATAATTGGAATATAAAAGTGATATTCGATACAAGGACAGGTCAAGGAGTTAAAAATGATTGAAAACCGAGAAGTTTTGTGTCGCGATGAGAAGTATTGGGTTTTGAAGTTAGATACAAGAATATCTGGAAGATCCACCAGGAACCACAACTCTCTTTCACTGGCTATTCCATACTCAAAATCTAATATGGTAGGGGCTTCCTCCTCTGCGCCAGGTCCCTCATCTGCGCCTCATTGACATACGTGATGTAACTCGCGCGCTCGGTGAAATCAAGACTTTTTGCCGAAAATCTTCAACTGCGTGTAAAGTGAATGGGATGCAGAGAAGGGACCCAAATATTTTGAACGGCAAAAATGAGAGGGGTGTATATTTCATTGAAAATGACAATGTTCCTGGTCAGATGTTGCTGAGATATTTCTCACACATAAACTTTAGGATATTTGTGAGAATATCAGATTAAAATTGAATTGGATATTCATTGCTCAATGCTTTTTTGCAAGCTGAAAGTTTAGGTGCGCAGACGTGCGACCTCCCATCATACTTATATTATTATATTATTATTATTATATCATCCAGATCCAGCAATTGCAGGCCAACCGACGCTGTGTGACTCGGTGATTGAGCTGCGCTGCGTGGAGCCGAGCTGCTGTGTGTGCGAGCCAGCTAGCTGATGTTGTTGTGATGATAATCAAAGTAGCGACAGACCAGTCCGATAAAAAGAACGTGAAATCACATTTTAGTTAAAAGTTTTTAGTTTAGCTCATATTTCAATGGAATATTTTGATTAAATACTTGTATTTAGGTGCAAGTTTTCTTGAACCACTGAGCGCATGCGTGCCAGAGGTGATTTAGTAAACTTTTTTTCCGCATCACGGAACGGGTGTTGCGCGATGCACATTTTTTCTGAATGATCACGTGGTACGATTAGACCAATCAGCTGACTGGAACTGTCTAAGCCATCTTATAAAAACAAATCTATTTCACAAGAATGCCAAATGATTGCCTTTTCAGGCTTTTGTTAGAATCTAGAATAAGTACAGCAGAAAATAGACACATACCGGTACAACCCATGTGACACATACAACTAGTTTCAGCTGCTCTGCAAGAATCTTCAAGGATGAAGGAGGCATACCACCACTAAGAAGAAGAAGAAGAAGAAGAAGAAGAAATAACTGTTAGGCCTGATGTTGACGCATGGGGTATCCGGACAAAACTGCAATTTCAAGAAATTTGGAAGCAAGATTTCGTAATTTGTTTGAATATAATCATAAAATACAAATGCTCACAGTTACTTGTTATAAGATGGCTTAGACAGTTCCAGTCAGCTGATTAGTCTAATCCTACCACATGATCAGTCTGAAAAAATGTGCAATGCTGAACACCTGTTCAGCACTCGCAAAGAGCGACTCTCTGTTGCACGGGATTAATGTATGCGCACAGTGGTTCAAGAAACCTTGCACCTAATTGCCTAATTTAATCAAAATATTCCATTGAAATATGAATTAAACTAAATACTTTACACGAAAGTGTGAATTCACATTCTTTTTATGGGACTGGTCTGCCGCCACTTACATTCATGTCAGTACAACAACATCAGCTACCTAGCTCACACACACAGCAGCTAGGCTCCATGCAGCTCAGCTAAATCACTGTCAGTTGGCGCGCGATCGTGACCCAAAACCTCTCGGTCTTCAACGCCTTGTAACGGTTTTCAACGCCTTGTATCACTTTTATATTCAATTACTTTTTTTTTTATTCTCAAGAGCCATCTTATAAAAGGAATAATGTACCCTTTGTTCTGAAATAGCGAATGTGCACTGCTAATCTTGGTGTCTTCTTCGCATACACATTGCGACACTCGCCTCCGGCTTGTGCGCAGAGCGCATTCTTAGAAGACACCTCGATGTAGTGTACATTCGCTAATTAATGTTATTCCTATATTGTTATTTTCAGTTTTATCCATAGTTCTTGCAAAATTCAAAGGCAAAAGGTTTGAAATATCAACTGGACATGCGCAGGTTTGTTTTGCAGTACGTAAAGAAGTCTTGCCTTATAAGCTTAAAAAGAAGGCGTGCAAAAATCTGTCATACTTGTATTACTAGATCCAATTTCCAGACATTTTGATTTGATTTTATTTCTGCGTTCAAATGAATGATTTACAATACAAACGTTTTAACATGGATACATGATACAAATAAATAGTATATTTTAACATACATAGAATAGGAATATAAAAATGAGAAACAAAGTATCAAATTAATTTAAATAGAGTAAGGGAACGCAGGAGACCGTCATCATAAGCGATTAAGCTTGACGTGGATGAAGGATGCTACAAGAATTTTTTTCACCAGTTTTCAAATCACTTGCCCGAACAAAATTTCCTTTGCCCTAAATTGATGGCTTATGCCAATTTGTACATGTAGATGAAAACTAGAAAAAGCTGCTACTTGCCCTTTTGGGCAAGTGACAATTTTATTTACTTGCCCGACAGCTTCCTTTTGTTGCCCAGGGCATGTGGNGGCAAGTAGGTTTGTAGCACCCTGGGATGATGTCAAGTTTTAGACTTTTGCGTTCAATCACTTTGTCCAGATACAGTGGATATTTCCTAAGGACAAACATTTGTGATATTTACCATTATTTGATTAATAATTGCGGCAAAATTTAAAAGAAAAATTTGACATTTGACAATTATTTTTGCCAAGCATCCACACACATCATCTAGACTGAGGACTGTGTAAAAAAATATAGAAATAAAAAGAAATTTCCTATATAGCTAAAAAAAAATGTCCTTATGTATTTTCCTTAACCAGTTGTCAATAAAATAAAAATTCTGTTGCAATTGACTTTTTCCTTCCTCATTTTCAGAAGGTAGCAAAAATATTTTGAGTTCATTTGAAATGGAGATGATGATTGTGATGATAATGATGAAGATCATATAAAGTGGGATCTATCACGGTTGCCCTTTCTGTTATATAAAAAAAATCATTTTCCCAGGTGTTTTGAAATAACAAGTTATTATTGGACTAATTTATTTGATTCAAGCTAGGAGATTTGGTATTGTCTTGATTCAAGCATGCATATATGCATTATGTGCACGTTTTCCACTCCCTTGGCCTTGTATTAAAATCTTACCAGCAGGGTGCTTCAAGGCTGACTTGAATGATCTTTTGCTCTAAAGCACATTTGCTACCATGTGTCTGAATAACACATGGATAAGTTGAACCACTGAGGTGATCAAATTTGTGCAAAAATCGCTGCCGTAGTGAGCAAATTAATCAGACAGTTGTAAGTTTCAATAAAAAAAATTGTAAAAAATAATTTAAAAAAGAGCAAAATTAAGTCTACAGTATAGTGTCACAAATTTGGGTTTCATAATTTAAAATGCAAATTTCAATAATCACATGTACCACTAGAAGTAAGCAACTCAGTTATTTTTTAAAATTTAATTTCAGTGTATATAATACACCGGAAGAGTGATTGAAATTATTTGGAATAAATTATTTATTTTTAACCTTATTCTCTTCGCTGGAAGGTTCCTTTTAGGTCAATTAACAAATAGAATATGAGGGACTGTAACACGTTTTAAAGAACTTCTGTTCAGCTTGATCCCATGAGTTCTAACTTCTAAACTTTTATATACATTTATGCATTTATTCTATATGCAATTGAATAAAATGAAAGCTTAATGGCTTTATTTTCAATGATACTAGTGTAATTGAAAACCACCTGAATATCTGCTAGTTGTATGCCAACCTGTCTGTAAATATACCATTGGTTATTATATACCTGTATAGTATTTAATATTGTATACAAAGTCTGATACAAATGACCCAGATCTTCATTGAGACAAATAGGGGTAAATGTGTAAAGATAGTAAATGTGTTTACTGCCCCCTTGTGTCTAACTGTGTGTAGTCAGGGGTGTGAATTGTATGGACACGCGTAATTATTTCTCCATAGACCCGTGTGCTATTTGGCCTTCTGAAAAAAATCATATAAAATCAGCTGTAGATTAGGTTGACAAGTGCTTGGTGGCAATGGAAAGGAAATGTTATGGACTTTCTCATTCTGCATTCAAAACTACCTCTTGATCAGCTCATTTTTGAGCAATCACCCCTAACATAGCAACATGTCGTGCATCAAGAAACTCCATTCCCTTAATGAGGTAAATTGAGTCTATCTTTAGCTGTGTCAAGTAGTTCCAGAAATTGAAAATTTTTGGATCCCCCTTTTGATAAAGAAAGGTCATATATTCAGTTACTAATATCCACAATTAAATAATCACTCATTCACATCTATTAACATTAATCCATAATAGCTGAACTCCTATGGGTTGCCTAGGGGTCTATTTTTCATCCGCGAAAGTGATTTGCCTATAATTACGCGTGTGTAACCCTATTTTATTTTACCTTCAATGCAAGGAAATTTGCTTCGCCCATCCATGTTACCATTTTGAAGGGATTTCAGGCCGATATAAATTTCCAGTGTTCATTTACAATCTTTTTATATAATATACATATTTTTATAAAACATATATTTATTCATTTATTTCATTTGAATGTGTGTGTGGGCAGGGGAATCATCAAACTCATTCTTTTATAGAAGTGATTCTGTCTGATTTACAGCTTTTTAGTTTACTAGAGATGCCATGAAGCAACATTTTCTTATTGTTGAGAATGTTGTTATTTTTTCATCCCTACAATTTTTCCTTTACCACATTGAAGTCTAGTCTTCCTGATGAATGAAAAATAACAAATCCACAAAAACATACCCTATAATTTAGCAGGAATAGATAAATATATTCTCAAAGTTGTAAAAACTCTCAATACAACAAGCATGTCCTAATGTGTTTTAAATGTTTATAAGACCTTCACAAAATGCAAGAAACAACATATCAATAGAGGAAAGAAATATACATTCCATCTACATGAGTAATGCTACTTTTAGATTTGAAATTGCAGAGAACATCATTTTCAAATACTTGTGTGAAATGTTTAAGCATGCACATGTATGAACATGATATTCTTTTATCATTGAAGCAGATAGTGAACTTTGAACACATTCAGAATACAATCTGCCAGAAGTGGATATTTACATTAAGTATTTACTTAGTGCGCTAATGTTTTACTTCAGGTCAATGTTAACGAAATGGATGATTCAGCCCGCTTCGAATACAATTCATGTTCTGTGTGAAAAGTTAGCAAGTTAATTAACTTTAATTGGGCTCTAACAGCAATGTTTGGATTGATAAGCAGCTACCAATATCACAGTGCTGATGACCAAAAGCTTAACATATATATAGATGCATTTATTTTTTCCCCAGTGTGATGAATTCAATTTTTGTTATATCAATGCAGCATTGACAAATGCTGACAAAATATCAAAGTATTCAAAGTCTAGGGAGCAATTTTTATGTGTTCCTTTTTAGTATTGTGTGAGAGGCTGTGCCTGTTTGGTAACACTGACACTTACCATGAAATACATTTATTGTAATTGCTAGGGGTTAAGTGTAAGTGGAAATTGTATATAACACTAATACCAACAGCTCAGCTCGGTTCAGCAGAAGATGTTTGTCAAAATTAATACCAACAAACAGACCTTCATCATTAACGTTAGAGGTCACACTAAGTGATTTTATTTTATATCATAATCCATGTTTAATCATGATTTTGATTCAAATAAACACTTATACCAGTCTCCAACATCACATATGAAATAGCCCATTCTTTTCAATCCTGATGTCTTGAAGTGGGCTGGAGAAACCGCTTTATTCTAATGACAAAATACGTAATTGAATGAAAAGAGGTGTGTGCGCTATGTCAATCAAAGACCACGATCCTTTTATTTGTTAGAAGTTACATTCGAGTGATTCATTTACATTAAAGAGAATCTTGATGGATTATACAATGACCATGTCAGACGTTTGTATTATGTTTGTAATTTCCTGATACCTTTTTTGTAATTCTGTGACCCTTGCAGGTTTGAATGTAAATTAGCTTGTGTTTTGAGTGTTAGAGATATAGAGTGGGAGTAAGAAAGAAATGGAGAAAGAAAGATACGGAGAAAAAACTTTGGCCTTAGATTTGTCAAGTTTTCTGGAAAACCCAGGAAAGATTACTAATTTTGACAACATAAACACCATGAATTTTAATATATAATATGTGAAGATTACTAATATAGTAGAATAATTACGATTTTCTCTTTATGGCAGCGATGTAATAGGGATTGTTTTCTTTTCTACTTGAAAGGAGATGTCATCAGACATTATCTCAACATAGTGGGATAAATCTTTTGCAATCATTTTATCTTTCTGAATCACATGTAGCATGGTCCAGCAAAAGAGATTACATGTATCTTGAAAACAGTATTTTCCCTGGCTTACATATTCTGATCTTTCACTGGCGTGAGTTTGGTTCATACAAACTATACTTCGAACAATGAGTTTGTAAGGTGATTGTTTTGGTTTTATTTGTGGATTTGGTTGGTATACTCTTAATTATCTTATATTGACCAAGGTATGGGTAGAATATATAAGCTGGAACCTATATCTGTGTGTGCTCCCCTCCTTTGGAATAATCTCCCCTCTCACATTCAGAATTCCCCCACAGCTGCATCATTTAAATCTCAACTAAAAACTTACCTTTTCAAACAACAGTAGACCTTTGATCTAAATTCCAATTCCTCCCTTCCTTGACCACTGTATGTTCTGAATATGTATGTAATGAAGCTCTGATTATGTTTATATTTATGTTTACGTTAGTTATGTTCNCTTGATAGCTGTTTATGTCTCTCTGTAAATGCAGCTCCACCCACTCACCCCATGTGTTCACAAGTACACACACACAAAATACATGATTCATACACTCACACACATGTACATGTATACACATACACAAGTACACACACACAGCCAACACACACCCACACCAACATCCACATAACATACACATACAAATACCAAATACACACACACATGCACCAAGTAGAATGTCAACAGAATAAGAAGAGAGTGGAGACGAGGAGCATAATAGCTCTTAATGAGGGTATATGAATGATGGGAGAAGGTCATGACAGTGGCTCATCATTTTGTATTGCTGAAACAGTCTGGCAATCACGCAAAACACTGAAATGCACAGCAACTTTAATTGCACATTAATTATAGATCACTCTCTGCATGTGTTCTTGATTCATTTCAAGTCATTATATTGACAATTATCTGTATTGGAAAGCATGATCACTCAGTAACTCTTTATTTAGTCCTGATGTCCATGGAAATGATTTCACTCACAATAGATCTTGGATGTACAAGCAAATTAGAGATAGAAATAAAGTAAGGCTTGCATTTAATGGAACCTTAAACAGTTTTCCTAGTGTGCACAAATATAACATTAATATATTTTCATGTTAATTATATATTTGTTGCATTTTTTCAAGGAATATCAAATGATTATTACGATAAATATTTATAGGTGCTTACTGCTACTATTTTAATGGTTTTTTTTCTCACTCATTTGTCAAATCAGTTAAGAATAGCTTTCTCAATGTGCTATAGAGAATTCAAATGAATTTGAGGTTTCCAGTTGCCTTGCATCTCGGCGACCCCCGATAGTTCAGTACTGAATATATTCAGCAGCTCGTTCTCCCCCTGTATAATTTGCTCTGCTTGCCTGGATATATGCTATGCCTTCAAGCACCGAGCATGTACTACCACATTACAAGTATTCATTGCTTCTCTGCAAGATACATGTCTTTGCATTTATCCCCCTTCAAGACGAGAGAGGGAATGGAGAGGGTTAGGCACTGCCCCAAAATGATGCACAATACAGCGGATGCATCATCACTCAAACGTGTTGAAGCAAGGAGGAAGGAAATAAAGCATGAAAGAGGGTACATCTACTTTAAAAAGTGGAGATACATTTAGTAGATCGGATTGAGTGCCTGTTTTCCCAGCATTTGCTCATTTTTATCGGAAGTGTGAGCAGATCTAGTTCCCAGGGTTGGCTGAAAATCTTAACCTACTTATATCACACTTTCGTCTTGGCCTATTGTGACACTTGAATCATCTTGCATGAGTTGTCTGCATAAAGATGGTGCCCTGCGACGAAGCATTGCCTCGAACAAGGAGAAAAACCTCTGCTGCACACATTGCTTTTCCAGACTAGACTGTACTGTAAGTAATAATTACATTATACTTAAAAAAAACCTCTCAACTTCATGGTACGAGTAGATGATTTTCTCTATTTCATCATCTACTGAAGATAGCACGTATAATATACCTCCATAATTGTTCTAATTTATTTACCATCTAGTTATTGAATTGATATTTAACATCCGCATCACTCGCTCTTTATCTTTTTCCAATTTGACAAATTTAAAAATATTTACAACTGTTTTATTAGTATGGACTAAGATTTTGTCAACAGTGCAATTCAAAATTTTCTCTTGGAACAATATTGGTGATTGGATGAAATGTTTTATCTAGGTTTTCACCCAGTATTGAATACCCTCTTTTCATATATTTATGCCTGCTTTGCCTTCTTTCTTCTGGTTATTTGTAGCATTGTGACATTGTACAGATTTGAAAATGAAGTAGATCTATAGCTGAAAAACTAGACTTCTTACGGCCCTACATACATTATCTCACAAGACTTCTCTGAATGAGATAAGTATTTAGAAGAATTCTATATGATAAGGTGGAGTAACTAATCCCCCATATCTCTGCTCTTTAAGGTTTAATACAGATTATGGAATCATGTTCAAAAGAACACACCCTGCTTAGGGGATTTTCATCTCACTCCCTTTCCAGTCGCTCTTAACATTTGATATTCAGATCACAGGATTTTTTCGGATTTGATAATATTTACAGAAAAGATATCTTTTTTCGTCATCCTGCATACACAATTGTGTGTATGATTCTAGGTGTTATTTTAAGCCTTTGTAAGGTCGCTGAGGGAACAGAGGTGTGGTGGATCATGGAAAATGCTTCTTTTTTTTTTTTAAATTTTCGAAACAAGAATGTGGATTTGTTCATTCATGTGTTAACCATGTTAACAAAGATGTCTTCCATGTCATGCCATCATCAATGAAGGCTGTACACTTGGGCTCAAACAGTGTTCTGTCATTTGTATGAAAGTATGGTTGAAATCCACAGTCTTGTTCACATTGCAAAATATGCTTTTATTTTAGCTTAATGGATCTGATCAGACTTAGGCCAACTGTGCTCACATTATTTTGCTTCTGATAACAAGTTTGGTTTTTAAAGGGGGAGGGATGGGGGATGTTGTAATTGATGAGACCGTGAGATCATGCCCATATTGTGTAAGGCTAAAGAAGTGAATTATTTATATGTAAAGTGAATGCAAGTATTGATAGAATATGGCATTTGATGATAAGGATTTTTTAAAGGAATTTGACCATTCAATGTGAATAAAAAATTAACCAAAAATACAGAAAACGACTTTGGAGGGTCAGTAGATGCAGGAAAGCTAAACAATATTTGGCTTTTTTTTTTGGGGGGGGGGGTGGCATACAGTGTAAGAAGTATTATTCTTAACTATTTCACTTGTGTCTAACCTGGAACCAAATTGGCCAAGTAGCTATTGGGCTCTAAATTTTAATTACTCTCATTTCAAAGATGACATCAATTTTTTGCCCCAATGTCTGAACACAATGCAACATGACTGTAAGTTTGTGCATGCACCACCCGCTGCTATGACATCTAACTCTAGGCAGCCCGGGTTGGTTTGTGAATGACGTGCAACGATCAAAGTCTGCACCTTAGGCAAACAGAATTCCATTTTCAATGTCCATGATCACATGCCACCAATGATGTTAGTCTTTATGCCGCAAATAACATTAAATATTCCCCTGTATACCAAGGTTTCCCAAGTATTTCTGTCATTAGAATTTTTCCTATAAATTTATTTGGTTAATTGTTCTGACTTCGCAATATGGACTAAGTATTTGGATTAGTGTGTTTTTAATATTTGAATTCGCTCCATAGCTGATGTGTAATGGAGAAATATACATACATATACATGTAGGCTAATAGGCAAGGAAATTTACTTTAACTCCCGACACTCCATATTTCTTGTAATTGCTGCGAGAGAGAAAGGGAAAGAGTGAGAGAAAAAAAGAGGGAGAGAAAAAAAGAGGGAGAAGAGAAGAGAAGTGAAGAGAAGAGAAGAGAAGAGAAGAGAAGAGAAGAGAAGAGGAGAGGAGAGGAGAGGAGAGGAGAGGAGAGGAGAGAAAGAGAAAGAGAAAGATAAAGGAAAAGAGAAAGAGAGAGAGAGAGAGACAGAATGAAGAAATAAATTGTTCTCAAGTGTGTTATTGATGCCTGTTATCTCGTTCCAATCTTTATGCCCTTTAATCTCGAGCGTGTCAGACATTGACTAATATTAACTTAAACAGAGATTGTATTGCAAATGGGATTGATCCACAAACTACATGTAGAGCTCAGCGTTAGGAGTAATTAAAACATGATTACATCTGATAAGACAAGACTTATCACAGACTGCAATTAGAACACACCTGAGGATGTTTTGTTCAATTACCTGTAGGCGTTGCCGTCTCTTGGCTTTAGTATTCATGTGAAATGTCACCAGGAACTTAGGGTTTTATTATCGAATTGGTAAGTTTTGGATGAATGAATACTCCTTCTCTGAAGATACTTATAAGGAAGTAGAATGCTGCGTTGTGAATTTTTATCTGTGCTAGGGGGTGTCTTCAAACAGTTTTTCTGTTTAATGAGGCATTTACATACAGTTCTGGGTATTCTGCATTTGTCGTCAATTGAACGTAGAATCTTGTTTAATTTCATTGTTTTCCAAATAGCCCGCTTTTTGTTGTTATCATGTATATATTTTAAACAAGTAGGTATATAGGCTGAGTGATTAGAAAATATAATGGAATAAGTGACACCAAGCTTTTTCTTTTATTTATCTTTTCTTCATTTTTTTTTATTTGTATTATTATTTTTTAATAAAAATATTATTGTTATTTCACCTGTGAGAACTTGACCAGAAAGACACAGTTCAGTTGTGGATCAGTTGTGCTTTTTATATCTCCAAAATTTTTGGAGTATCAGTGTACTAAATATTATAGACTAATCATTATTATGTTTAAGATACTGCTAATATTGGCATAGAATGCCAACTCCTCTGTTTTTTCTACTTTGGGGTGTATCTTTATCTTGGAGGATATCTGCTATTCTCATGAGGATTGTCATTTTACTTATCAACAATACTGCCCTCTCGAGCCTGAAGATCACCAATAATAATGACAGCTGATGTGTAGGGGCATCTTTTGTGTTGGATATGTAGGACAATAATTATTCTGTCTGTTATGGGTGAATGTATTAATATTAAAGACCTCATCAAAAGAATATGAAACTCAGTCTTTTCTTCTCCAAATGTTACGAAGTGCGTCAGTATTCTACTTTTAGATTGGGGTTTTTCCATATCCTTTTGTTAAACAGATACCAAAAGAATGTTCAATGTATTTTACTTCCATTGTAGTTGTTCCATTTATTGAAAGCAGAAGAAACAATAAGATCAAAAAGATAAATACAAATCATTCAAAATGATTTGGTAATTTTATTTCAGACGATACGCTCACAAAATTGCATATGATAGATATTGACTGGTGAAAGGCTGGATAATAATTGTTGTTGAATATAATTCTGCAATCCAATTTAAGCCTTTTGTCTCTAGCTATTGACAGCGTGTTCAAGCACTACCTAATTATTCTAGAACTGTATAGCTGTATTAGAATGGTATTATATTGATTAAAAGAATGCATCTGAAAAAAAACTTTATAACGAATGGCATGCAACTGCTTATATCTACACAGCTCAGTCAGAAACACTTCTGGACCGTTATTCGCTTATTCATTTTTTTATTTTCAGACATTGTTTTTTATCAGGATTCAGTTTTAACTGAGATGTGTCTTCACGAAGGATGAGTTAATTGAGTAGCCAATAGACAATCATCAATGGATGACCATTATGAATTGTACAAATATTTAGTGTTTTTATCAGTGAGCCATGATCAGAGAATGATGTGGCATCTGAGGGAAGCATCAGAGAGAGAAAGATGAGGAAGGATCGATGGAGAAAGTAAAGGAAATAAATATGCAGAGAGAGGGAGGGGAGTGAGATAGAGAATGGCTAGGTATAGAGGAAGTGAAAATAAAGGTAAAGGATAAGAGATTGTACTTGACGTTACAAAATTTAATTGCAGTTATTATTGCAAAGATGCCAAATAATTCTGAACACTTTTTTTTCTTATTTGAATAATTGCAATTTTCTACAATGAGAAAAATCAACATCAGCATAAAAAGTGTACACAAAGTTCCTCTAAATGATGTTAGTAATCAAAGTCAAGTCTAATTAGATGGTTATACTTCTATTCTATCATAATTAAGCAAAAAAGAAAAGGTTGGGGGTGCTTATGTGAATACATTTGAAAATTCAACCATTTGATGATACCCCTGATCTAGAGAACAAACTGGTTGATCCAGCCCATTCTGAGGCTTACTACATGCATTATAATACATTGCAGACAAATATTATGAAGTGGGCCAGTGCGAACCATATCATTCTGGTGAAGCTAGACCTTTTCATAATAGAGCTTTGCTGAATGGTATGAATGGGAAATTTGCAATAAAACTTCATCACGCTTCTAATTATTCAAGCACGAGATAGCGTAATTAGTCAAATAGGCAGTGACCATTATTATTGCCTCTGTCAATATCGACTGCCTTATTCAATATTTCATTTTGAATTGGCAGTTTGGGAATTGTTTTGTATGCTTTTCTTCATTATGATGGTTTTTCAGTTCATGTACTGGAGACTGAAAAAAGACTTTAAAATGATATACAATTCATGACTTTCTATTTTTATGATACAAGGCACAAAATATTATATTTATATCTGTATTGTTTTATTTATTGTCATTTATTGTCATGCAATTTGATTATGTGAAAACATCAAGCATGAACCTACCATGGTTCAAGGTTATCTTTTCCTGAATAAGCTGAAATTTATGCTGGAGTTGTTTTTTCTGCTAAGAGAAAAAACAAAAAGAGAAAAAACAAACAAAAAAAAACAAAAAAGAGAAAAAATTCGAGACCATGAATTCGCTAACTTTTCACTTACTGTAATGCCCATAGACTTTGTACAATGATCTTTTAAAACATGAAAATAACAATGCACTTACATGTCTGAAATAGACCGGTTTACTAATAGATTCAAATTTGTGCACGTTTCTTGCCGATGACTGTAGCTACATGGTATTTCTTAAAGCGCTAAATAAAAATAATAACTACAATACTTGGAACCCAGTTTGCATACATTACTTGTTGCTATGTCGAACAAGCCTTGGACCAAGGTATTGGGCTGTTATAATAAAATTTGCATGTGTTTGTAAACCCGCCTCTTCACTGAATTTGCTTAAATGTATGCAAGCTTTTGACAATATTTCTGATGGGAGATAAAAATTGATGTTATGATGTGTGATATGAAGTTACTCGACGGCATACCTTTGTCATAAATAGAAAGCCAAGATCTAGAGAGAGAGAGAGAGAGAGAGAGAGATACTTGAGGGTAGGGGGGGGGGGGAGGGTCTCCAGAATATACATTGGGTTGCAATTAAATGTGAACAAAAAATGCGAGCAAATATGGTAATAGCCCCACCCACAGCCATTGATTTGTAAGAAAAGGTTTGAATTCATATGAAAATGAACACGATGCATATTCCGTAATTGTTGGTATTTCTGTATATATGCAGGGTCATACTCAACACAGGAGTAATTATTTCAAGCAGTCATATGACTCTGAAAATGTCTTGTGATGAAAGAGAGACACCAATAGACCAATTCATTGCCGAATCCATATTCTGTTTTTAATTAAATAAACAGTGGGCTACCTGTTGACTGGTTGCAAGCGCCATGTACGTGGAATATTAATGCAGTAGATGATTTACGATACTGCATAAATGTGTTCGGCAAAGGCTTTTTTCTGGTCTGGTGCACTGCGAAGCTTCGTAGGTTTACATACGTTCTTTGGGTCTTCCTGTTAGGGCTCAACCAGAGTACTAATAAAACATTCAAGCAATATTTAGAGATGTCAACTGTTCTAGGATATATGCATGAGGCAAAATTGAAATGTGAAAAGAACAACCAAACAAAGAGAAAACATATAACAATGATAACCCTACCATTAGCAATTCACTTCTGATGGAAGCTCTGAATTAATATCAAAATTGTACTTTACATTCCAGGAAAGTGGGCATCTCTGAATAGTGTAGAATCTGTTTTTTATGATGGACAAATTTTGTTAGGGAATCATTCAAAAAAAAAATGTCATCCAGGACAAGAGTTTAACGAGGTGTATTTATACGATAAGCAATTAAGTAGAGGGAAAAAATTTAAATTATCTCATGTCATGAAATTTGTTATGTGGAAAATTGAACGTTTCTGTAAAATACATGTATTCATTCTCTTTGAATATGCGATAACAATAGAAAAAAATATTAACTTTGAATATCAGGCATCATTTAGCTTGATGGTTTGCAGACCACTGAGGAATCATACTTATTACACTTCATATTGAATGGATACCCCCTAGTAGTCTGGTTTTGTCCAGGGAATGCCTCCCAGAGTGCAGACAGTCGAGATCATTGCAGAACTAATCAATATATCTTTTCATGAAAATGTATTATTTCAATTGTGTAGTTGTATTGTCATAATTTATTTCAGGCATAACAAGGCACTTGTAAAGAAATTTTGAATTAATAACTTAGAGAGGAAGTTGACAAGATAATTTCCTGATGTGAATTTGGTTGGCATCTTTTGAAAAAAGAATGGTAGCTATTTTCAGCGAAGTCATGAGAACATTCACAATTTGTATACTTTTTGGTAATACAAATACATTTATTAGATATTTCTGCTCATCTAGTGTTCTATTTATTTAGCAATTTATTTGTAACTTCTGGACCCAAATGTTAAGAATCAAATAAAATATAAGGGAAGTATAATTTTACACCAAGTAGAAAATGGAATTACAAATTTTAAACTATGTACGCTACTGAGCTAAGAATTTTCTAGAAAATGAACAAATTGGGGAAAAAAGGTCAGCAACTCCTGTTAATTCATCGCTTATTTTTGACAGATGATATAACATTGTGTATAAAAATATGCCTGTGCCAAAATATATATGTACAGGCAAAACATCTCAGATTAAAGCTATGAATTTGTTATAATTTTTAGTGTATATGTTCATGGAATATGCAGTAACTATTCAGATGAAAACAGAAAGTTGGCAATAACAATGTTCAGTGAGGCTAATTCTATCAACAATGCATCAATATTGAGCCATTATTTTGACAGTATTTTTACTCACGTTCTATTAATCATATATAATTGACTATTGCATTCCACAGCAACTCAGGTAGAAAATAAGGAATACAAGGAAATACAAGGAATTTTGGAGCTCAATAAATGGAAACACAAAAATTTCACTGTGGAATTATAATTTATTATTCTGATATGAGGAAAAATAGTCTTGATAAAACCCACCATTAAGAAATTTTCACCTTCGTTCTGAAGTGTACATAGGTTTTGATAGAACTGATTACAGTGCATTTCATAGAAATTTCAATGCATATTTGAATATCAATCTTTTTTAACAAGATTAGTTTCATATGATGATGATTAAAGCAGAAGAGTGTGCAACACATAAGTAATTATGCTTTGTGCGTTGTTTCTTGATCGCTGCTCAATCTTTATAGTTTTACTTTCATGAAAAGCAATCAAATTAGACAGAATTTCTCTGAATTTTCAATGGGATTCATAATTATCTGTATATATACTCACAAATGAGGTACTGTTAAACATGCATTTTAAGGTTAATAGCAGAAAATTTGTCAAAATAATGGTGTATTGAAGTGGAAGTACTTAGTGTGATACATGATATCCTATGTTGGTTAAAGAATTATTGGGCAGTTATATCTGCTCCGTCATTGTATTGCTCTTTATATCCGATCAGTTACCAAACTATTATTAGCTGTCAATTTCAATGCGGTTTCGTTTTCCAATTGAAGTCAATAGATGTAGCCAAGTAGAACTGCCACCAGGTAGTTTTGTGTTGAAATAATGAATGGAAAATTCTGAAAAAGCCCTCCACTGAGAAAAGTTTTTTATTTGGATAAGGACGTTCCCCACGTACTAGCACACACTCACACTTATATCAGAGTCCATTTATGCCCATGTCTTCAGTATGCTAGAGACCTATGTCTTTCTTTCTCGTGCTCTGCCTTCTTTCCACTATAGTAGAAAGAGAATGAGCAGTAAAGAAGAAGGAAACACAGAATGGAGGACCGTCTGTATTTGACTTTGGAATATTTGATCAGCTCGCAAGGTGACGTGATCTCGGCTCTTCTTGGGGCTTTATGTTGTGCGGCAGGTGCGTAGTCCCATGCGACCGCACTGATTTTAATGCGTCGCAGCCAAGGTCAAATAATGGCGGGTCTTTTCTTCTCTTTGCTCTCCATCGGTTGTTCTTTCTTTTTGATTGGCTCTTCACCATGCTGTTCAACCCATTTCAACAACCACTGATAAATTACATCCCCACTCATGTGCTTGGTATATAAAGACATGTGGTCAGTGGGTAAGTGTTCATTTTTATGTTCGTTTGCACAGGAACTAATGCCTTCATTTAGTATTTATTCACACCAGCAGGCTGAGAGGGAAGGAGAGAGAAGAGAGAGAGAGAGAGAATCAGATTTATAATCTTACTTCTTTCTTATTCTGATCTGCAGTTGGAAATCATAATCTCATATGATAATCATACTTGTACATAACCATGTATGTTTCATAATGATGAGCGAAAGCTTGTTATCATTTTCAAAGTATCATTGATTCTAAGGTATAGTGATCTTCAAGTATTTCTCTCTTTTTCTTTTTCATAAATCAGTCTAGTTACAGAGGTATTAAAAATTATTTTGTGAAAAGTGGTGAGACAAATTGTTATACACAACCGATAAAAGGTTGGAGATCATTCTTTAATTGTACCACATCAGTATGATCAATCATCTCAGAATGTGTACTGGAGTGAGAGATACAGTTTGAGCTGAAATTTTCTTGGTGCTTTCAATTTCGTGAATTTCGCGGTCAGTGCTTCACATGCACAACAATTTTACTCAGTATGATGCACATTCATATGCATACAAACACTGTCAAAGACACAAAAATAAGAACATGCTAAAATGTCAAACTTGTCCTGCAAAAATATTGGCATATACCGATATACAGTATCATTGCAATAACTAAATCACTCATGTGTGAAATTTTTTTACAGACATATAACAAAATTACTTAAAAATCTATTTACACGTTAGGAGTGATCCTTTACTATATGAATGTCAGGTTTGGGATGATGATTGACATTCTCTCCCAAACCCCCAAATCACTTGATCTATTCACACTTCCAGACAAGGAAGTAGAAATGAAGTCATTCATATTTTCACACATTTATAACTACACAGGGCAAAAGGTACAACTTTATTCAAATAATCAATACCAAAAGACAATATTATATCATGCTGTCCAGAATATAAGTGATTACAGACAACACTTCATTGAGTACTTTGTGCTCTTTACCTCCGTGGGAGAATCATATTCCAATACTGATACACTATATCTTTGTTGTACTTTGGGAAATTTATAGTGAGATAACATGTGTCAATAGCATGTATCTGTTTTTTGTACAACCATATCAGCTTGTTTCGTTTCTTTGTTGACATTGATTTGCTTATTCTTTATTGTAGCACTAACACCTTTGAACGGTGCTCTTAAAGGATGAAAAGGTCTGTGATTATGAATATCATTATAAACACTTGTTATTTTGACCTTCAGAAGACAAATTTAGATAACTTACTAATCTATTGTACAGTCATTTTTAAATTTGTTACGGAATACAAAACTTAAAGGAACAAGTCAGGATTGATGAGACTAGCAATTACATTTTTAGGAGCAGATCATTGATCATATACATGGATTTTTATTTTCCATAAAAGTGAATGTTATCCATGAAAATGATACAACATGGCAGTGATAATAATGTAAGGAACTCAGAATGTGAATTTTGCCACCTAAATTAAAATTGTGTCAGGCTCATGCAAGCTGAATTTTTTTTGTGACAAAAGCTTGCAAAAATATCCACTCAGTATGATGCACATTCATATGCATGCAAACAATGTCAAAAACGCAAAAATAACAACATGCTTTATGCCAAATCCCAAAACGCAAAAAATATCTGCCTGTGAAAATATTGGCTTTACAGTACTGTAGTTGGTTTGCTTTGACTTTGCTTTAATTTTGCTTTATACTGCAGAATTATATCATATTTCTGATCATACAGCTTTGTAATTTTGCACATGTACCACAATCGTTGACTGGTTTCCTGAAATATGTTCACCATTATGCTTTACTATTTTGACTTGCACAGCAGAAGCATTGACCTACTTTCTTTTAAAATCACACCTCACAAGCTTTTATCTTTGAAGCCATTATGAGTTTGGTCTTTGACTAGTGATATGACACCTCTTTTGTAGTATTCCGAGTAAAGAATATGTCTTTATATTATAATGATAAAGTGCGTTTGTGCTGTGGTGCATACAAAATGTAAATAGCCTGTGGCAATAGATTCACAATCTCACAAAAACATTGTACATTATGATATGAAGTTTTGTTAAAATGACTCTGCAGTAAATACTTGGTAGTCTAGTCTAAGTGTGCTGATTTCAAATGGGGGAGATGCCCAGGAGAGAAAGGGAGAATTTGGAATGTGAAATGGGGAGAGAGTAGGAAGGAAGGAAGGAGAAAAGTGATGAAATGGAGATAATAATGCTATTTGCATGCATCTTTAAAATATGGAAATATTTGAAAGGAAATTGTATAAAAAGGATGAATAAAAGATGATGAGGCAAAAAGCTACCAAAATGATGATGGTACATGCAACCAAGTTCATGAATAAGCTGATAAATATACTTGATTCTAGCCCAGCTAATTCTTGCATCCTCATACAATGCCTTCTTGGAATATTGATGAACAGAAATATTACATTTCGGTGCATGATACAATATGCATAGAGCTCTATAGCAAGGTATTTTAAGAAGTTGGTCAGCATGAATAATGTGATTTCGTGAGGGTCCCTTGACCTTTCTCGCACTTCTCAACCAACGCATAGCAAATGGCTTCTAGGGAAAAGAGATCGGGGATGGGGGGGGGGGGGGGGTCGTGATAATATAATCCTGCCTCCCTAATCACAATCGGCGAAAGCTAGCTTGCATAGAGTTTGCTGCAGGCTGGACGAGTGTTGAATGCTAAGATGCGCAAGTGCAAAAGGGGATGCTTATATTATAGGCTTTATGAGTGTGACTATATAGCATATTAAACGTGGAAACGAATAGATGGGACTTAAAGTCAGTTTTATTACGTGGTATGACAGGACAGGATGCATTTTGATTTTGTGAATGGTAAGTAGGCTACATGCATAAGTTTGATTATTTGATATTTGATTATTTGATATGACTGTGTATTGGAAATATAATACTCATGATTTTTTTTTATTGCTTAGTGCCCCAAGATATATGAATGTGTTGCAGATGTTGGATCCATATATTCCTTCAAAGGATACAGTACAAAAATAGAGTTTTCTTGAAGATTGAATAGTGTTTTGGTATTTGTATTTCACACATGGTGTTCAATAAGTGGTAAATCAAATATCTTCCTCTCAATCTGAGTTCACTTTGAGATGATAGTGTTTGCTGAAAATTATTAAATGATTTGGTTTTGATTAGTGGTAAATTGACATACTTGTATTGACAAATTGAGTAAACATAAATCTTTCAAGTTTATTTGGTTTACATAAAGACAGGTTGGAAAAAGTTGCTTTAATTGGTAAACATTTTGAATTAGACTTATGTAAATTTATTATGGAATCCATGGTAAACAGGAAACTGTGAATCTGCAAGCATTGAATTAAGCTTGCATAAGGAGTAGCTCTTCAATATAATCTAATGGAAGACTTTAATCTGCCCATGGCAGAAACCAAATTTCACACTTAATGCGATCCAGGTGGCCGTGAACTTCTCTCAAAATCTAATTTGTCAAATTATGAAGAAGCAGTGTAGATCATCAGATCACCAACCACAGTGTTATGTGGATGCTGTAGAAGATGAGATGTTTCTTAATCCTGTAGTTCACAGTATATAAATCTGTGCATAACTGTTGGGAAATGAAAGTGCCTTATAAGCACATGAAAGTGCTTATAAGTGCCTCATAAGCTGGTATTGCTTAAGCCAGGTTAATGATATTGCATTAATTGTAGAGTGCTTAGAGACTTCTAACAGAGGTAATTAGCGCTATATAAGAACTGCATAATATTATGATTGTTATTATAATTACGATATTATCATAATGATCTTTTGATTTTTTATTCTTCTGGATATGATTAGGAATCGTGTAAAAATTCATGATTTAGAGGTATGATTGTTCTTGTGTTAGATTTTTTAAAATGTCAATCATAGGGTTTTGGGCGTGAATACCGTTCAGGCAACAGTTTTCTTTGCATCTACCAGTTGCCAAGAAGATGCTAGTAGGATACTATAGGTATTGACTGTGGTTTATGTAGTTGTGAATTTGCTATTATGGAGCTTCTATTAATTTATTGACTGGGTATTAATGTTTTTGTACCAATTTTATATAATAACATGTAATATGATTAGAATATTACATAACATAATATGATATAAAATGCTATAAATGGGATGGAATACAATATCTGATGATACAGGAGATAATAACTTTCAGTTGTCCTTCATCGATCCCTAGCAACCACTTGGCCATCTTACAACACATGGTTGCACTTGACGCTCATTATTGTTCCATCATTGAACCGCATCCACGACCCTGTTCTCCCATCATCCTTACATCCCCATCCATCCCGCATTGTGTCCAATCAGCCATCTGTCATTCCCATATTCACCAAGTCAAATTTCATCTTGTCTCCCTGCGTTGGTGATGTGGCTAGCATATGCCTGTGTCGTGTCTGGCTTTGCATTCTTTCATCATGTCCATGAAAGCTTTCCTTTCTCACCTGTATGTTGGGTTGTTGTTGGGGAGTGTAGGGTTACATGGGCCATGTTGTGTGGCAAAGTTGGATATCCATACTGCATGAATGTGATAAAAGTGCATTGGTGTTTGTGTTATGGGAGGTGTAATGAACATGTATTGTTTAGCATCTCATTAAGATTGCTTGGCAGTTGGACTTTTTCTCTTCATCTAAATATCTCAAATTTGGAAGTAATTCTCTTGAAGTCTATTACAATGTATTTTAAAATGGCTAAATTTATTGTTTAGTATTTCTTTTGAGGTGTTCTAGTGTAATTCTCTAGGTTTACTTTTGTTAGAAAAGCAAAATATTTGTCTATGGCTGATGTGAATTCAATAATTGTAGATGCATTCCCAAGTGCATTAAAAATCTACTTTTGATAGTAATTGAAAATAAAAGTTTAGTTTCTCCTAAATATTCTTTTTTCCAGCAATATAATTTGACAACTTGTTATTATCAATTATTATTTTTTTAGGTACTTGTAGTAAATACTTGCTTTATCATCACACTTGATTTACATGTTACAATGTTTATATGCAGACAATTTAAGATAGGGAAACTATACTTAAAGTAGCACAATTTCGGCGGAACGGTTGTGTTTATTTTGCAGCACGTGGCAGTGATAAATTATCGTGTGAAAAGGAATAGTTGATAAATTACAACAGTTATGGTAAAACCCAAAGATTATGAGATAAATGGAGCATGGAAGCAACAATAGGAATATCATCCATTGTGTAGATCATCCTCTCTGTTAGATAAACTTGATAAATGAGACTATAAACCTTGACTTGATAGGCAGTCAAGAGAATGATCTCCATTTTGTAAGCTTCTCTAACTGATAGAAGGTGTTATCCCTGCTTAGGAGGCATTCTAAATAGAGTATCAATCCTGATGTATACACACAGCTCATACCCATCCCAGAGTCATTGCAACCACGCATGTTTGGGGGAGTGTGTGTGCGTCTTGTATAATGTATTGCTGAAGATCACGAGCGATGATCATTTGAGTGACGTAACTTGATACCACTACGAGGCACGTTTGACATTTGCGATTCCGCCAGAGTCTCTTGCCTCTGTGGAAGGAAGCAAACCATGCAAGTAAACCAAGGGTATGCCTCTATTCTATTTTAATTCCTTCTTATTTCCCCATCTTTCTCTAATTTTGTGTATTTGCAACTTTTGTGATGTACGCAGCAGATAGTCCCATGGCACTAAGTAGTCAATAACACTTGTACATATGCATAGGTAGGAGTATTTTACCTAACATTTGCATCATCATCAAATTCCGTTTACATCTATAGAAAACTACAGAAAGTTATTGCAATCAAGTTAGTTTCACACGCTCAAATTTCCCATACACAAGTCATTCTGGAAGTAGATATATATTGGGACCATTCAACTCTGAAATGAAGTGACACGTCAAAAATATAATATTGTTATACATGTATGTACAGAAATGACAATCGATTACATGGGTGACTAGAAAATATTGAAGAATTTGAACTTTAGGTAGATCAGCAGTACTTCAACATCTTCCCAAGATGTAGACAGTTGATATGCTTCTATCAGGTATATGATATGTGTGCTTATAGGAAATTTTTTTTTCTAGTACTCTCCTGTAATATATTTTGTTATTGTTTACTGCTGTTTTGTATACTGTGTGGGCATGCACATGCCAGTTAAATGATTGTAGTTGCCAGACCGTGTTATTTTACAGATATCCTTGTAAAGTGTTAAAAAACAAGGTTCATTTAACAAATTTTGCATTCTTTAATTTTTTGAGATTCAAATATAACCTTCATATTAACATCCATTGTCACGTTACTGTCCAGAGTTCTAAATTTCAATAATATTTGTAATATGAAAATTGCAATTTCTTTCAGATATAATGATTGCATGGTTGAGTGGAAGGATTTCTTTGTTTTATGACACATCCATAGAGTGTAAATGTTTGCTCATGTTGCACCCAAACAACAAGATTATTGTTCAGCTGCCTGTGCATTCATAATGCAATCCAAACCAAGGTACTACATTTTGAGCCAATAGCATTTGATCCTTTTACAAGGATTTGTAACTTCCCCTTCATGTGCAATGAAGGGGTACTATGATAGGGAAGCGTTTTAAGCAGATTGGCTGCATATGCTAAGTGCGGTTGTTAGCTATGACGTCAACCGAAACATGTCTATTGTGTCTTGCAGCCGAGGTGGATTTCTAGAGAATCGTTTCCACATCTTTAGGGCCCTGTCACAGTTTTCATCAATTTATCAGATTAGTACTTCAGGCAGCCCCATGCTATTATAGACTTTATATTTAAAAAAAAAACATTTCAAGTGTTATGCAACTCTGTACCATGGACATTTGCTACTGAATCAACCAAAACACAAATGGGATAGAAATTCTTAGCATTTATTCAGAATGTATTTCCCTTTAGGTGCTGCCACTATGAACTACTACATATTTGTATCCCAAATATGAAACTTATCAACATATTCTCCACTTAAAGACACATTATGACACTTACCTAGATATTATTACATTCAGATAGATGGAAAAAACATGCAAAAAGCAAGGAAGTTACACATGTTCTTATAATATATGTATGAAAATGGAAGAAAGTGAACCACTGAAGCTTGATTCATGAACAGTGGGCTTAAAATATATGTAGGTATTTTTCATTTCATTTATTTTTTTTTTTGGGGGGGGGAGGGGGTGATGGAATAAAAAAATAAGTATACAGGCAAGAAAATGTTTAGTTAAAATCCCCTCTTATTTTAAATGTAATCCTGGATCCATGGGTTCATAATACAATATAACTCCTTACACTTTGCTTCATCTCTTTATAAATCATCAATTGGTTACTACCTTTTGTTTTAAAGCAGTTTAATTTTATTATTGGCATTATATTTATTATGTTATTATTCCCTCTTTAGATTATGATTAATAACAAAATGTGTTATTAATCCTATTGGAACACTATTTTTTTTTTTATTTCAGAGATAGGATCAGCATATCATAATCAGAATTCCAAAAGAAAATATCGGATGAAAAGTGGGTTGGGTCTATATGTGATTGGCAAGGCTGAATTAGTTGCCTTGGAATTTTCAAGAGGCTGGAATACTCGCCACATGGTGTCATTTGTTGTTTGTGTTATTTTATCTAATTTTGTACATATAGATATATTTTTTCAATAATTGTTGCATGAGGGATGGGAATCATTGGCCTTGGGACGAGTTTGGATCAATCAGAATTGAGTTTGATCTCCCAAATGCTTGAATAATTGCTGAGAAAGAATCAATAGATTAGCTCTAAATTGAAAAAGAATAGGCATGCGCATAGTGAACATGCAGCTATAATTGAGCGCCGTTCATTTTCTATGAGCTGGGAGGAGTATAATTATCTCACAATTGTTTGACACTTTAATTCAATTTGGTCAATATGTATATTTGATATTTGAGTTAGAAAAACTGTTGCCAGTTTTAGTTGGATGCACATTTAAAGAATTAATTTTGATATATATTTTTATCCCTCCTTATTCCCCCCTATCTCTCCCTTTCCATCCTACCCCTCTCATTCCCTTTGATCCTCTTATATCTATATCTCTCCCTCTCTAACTATATTCCTTCTCTTCCTCTCTTTTCCCCATTCCTTCCCTCATTCTTTTTTTCTCATTCTTTCCCTCATCCTTTTTTCTTTTCTATACCCATGCTTTCCTCTCTCTTCATGTATTTTTGAAGCCACCAAATTCTTTAGCTATCAATTTATCATGGTCATATTGTAGTACTTTCATATTACTTTGTGTTACCATATCAATAAATTATTGTTTATTAAAGGCATAATATATCGGTTTCATATTTTACCTTGATTTCATACTAGGGTGTTTGAACTTACACACATTATATTATATTTCCATTAATAGATTCAGCTATTTTTCATCAATTTTTTTTGTGAAATGCAAGATCTGTTGAGACAAATATTTTTTACTAGGTGAGGGATGGTGGAATTTTCATTAGTGAAATTTAATATTCACAAAATTATTTTCTGCAAAAGAAGCAATCACTCACAGTGTGAGTTTCTTATCCATGGATTGCACTTGGATATACACATTTTGGAATAAATATAATTTGTATAAATGAGTGATTAGTGCATAAAACTGTGGTAGCTTTAATCTTTATACTAATATTTTGTATGTGTATGATGGTCCAATGACACCTGATAGAAATAGATACACTATGATCTTTGGTAGATGTAGACTTATTTTGTGCAAACAGAAATCTGACCAGTATCTAGAATTTGTTAGGAGGGTGCACGAACTTGGACAGGGTGGACCCTTTTGAACGCCAGCAAGCTGACAAGAAAAAATGAATAAATAAATGCTTGTCCATTTCATTCCACCGGAAGGCTTAATAGAAAAGGGGCCTTTACTTTTGAAGCAGACATATTTGTTGTTGTTGTTTGAATGGATCCATTGGGGAAAGTTTGGCGGTGCATCCAAATCTGTTACTAACCCCCCCCCCCAAAAAAAAAAAAAGTTACCGATCTGGAATTATGCAGAATTTTTTTTTTAAAGTGATAAG
>BQKZ01003268.1:34566-56771 GCA_036244855.1 Temnopleurus reevesii
ATCTTTTGTACAACATGTTCATGATATCATGTTTCTTTTTAAGTAGATTTGAAGACAAAATTTGGCGATAAAAATATTGGCTTTTACCAAAACTGTACTTGGGCTTTAAGAGTGTTATGAGCTCACAATTCTGGAAGATAATTTATTCCTCTGAGGCCAGAAGACTTGGATAACCATAGGCTTTATTATGTTTAGGATCCATGTACTTGCAATTTTTTTTCTAGGAAAAATGTTTACAATCTTTGTTAAAAATAAATTATCATGTCTGATAATACATTAATTGCAAGGTATAAGTCAAAATGATTTGGTTACCTGCTATTACTATGGAGCTTGCAACAATGGGTGAGGCCCAGTGATCCCACTTTGATCCCATTTTACAGTACACATATCTTTACAGTGATAACAGGTAACTAAAGAATTTCAATTGGTACTTCACACAAATCTACTGGTAATATTGTACAAAGAAGGGGTTGTAACCAAGTTTAATTGAATTTGTTTAACATCATATTAAAAAGAAAACTGTTCCACAGATTTTTGTTTTAAAGGGATAGCTATCATAATGGTCGGGATGCAGAAATTCATGTAAACGAGCCGAAATATTCGCAAATTGCTTTACATGCCTAAATATAACTGTGTACGATATTAGGAGAAGGTTTTCACACTTATTCTGGTGTATTTTGTTTCGAAAATGGCAATCACGCGTCATTCTTACGGTGCACTAGCGATTCGCACGCTGGGAGGAGCGGCGTAGAATGGCTGAAACAACCAATAGTATTGTATGCGGCGTGTGAGTTCGCATTTATTTTGTACGTGAAGCATGCTGTGCTAGGTGAAAGCGATGTTGTCGACATTTCTTATTTTGTATAATTAAGCCATTTCTTGATCAATTTATTCAGACTTTGAAAATGCTCTAATTTGCCTTTAAACACTCCATTTTGGTACCACTTTTACTGCAGCCCACAAAGTAATATCTGAAGCGCCATCTCTCCCAAAACTGGTCTATCGGTTTAAATAGAATTATATATTCACTTTCTTTTAATGCTTTGACTGAAAAGCAAGAGTTTGTTTGAAAATGAGATATAGTTTTAAAATGCGAGATTGATTTTTTTTTTAAATGTAGACCCATGTCCGTGCAACGATCGTCATTGGAATGTGGTTGTCAAAATAACTATGACATGGGTCCAAACGTAAAGAGATGCATCGAAGCATGACTTCATTCATTTTCTTCTTTTCATTGATAGTCTTTTCTTTCCTCATTCCTTCAGCCACCTTTCATGGCACATACTCAATATAAGAAAGCTTAGGCTTCTAATTATATTCCACAATGAATTGAATATCCGAAACCTTTAACATAACGACTATTTGTAAAATATTTTTTATAGATATAAACTAATTCTTTGTTCATCTAGTTATTTATTTATCTTCTATCTGTCTATTTATTAATTCATTTATTCATCTGCTATTTGACATTTTATCATCAATTTGAAAGGAAAGTCTTTAGAGAGGTTTCATCAATTGAATCCAAAACTATTTTTACCCCATGGTAGGACTCTTGCTCTCTTTAAAGGAATGTGTCTCAATTTAATCCTGAAATCCATACAAAAAGCATCATTGTTCAATAGGTTCCTTTGCGCTTTATTATTGAGCTCTTTTCTAGATGGTTAAATGCTGTAGTAGTAGGTCACTAATGACAGATTGTGGTCATGAGGCGTTTCCATCAAAATGTTTTTATGGTTTCTGTAATATGTGGATATTTTAACAAGGAACATTGGATTAAGTCCAGGTAATTTTTATTTTTTATTGAATGTGTTGAAAAACTCTACTGTTCGATGATGATTATGAGGTGTATATATTTTTGATCTACTTTTACACTTTACTAGCAACTAGGCTTTAGGAGTTTCAAGGTTGGTTTGTGCAAATTGGATGTTTAATGTACATATTAATCTTAATTGGAGAAAGCTATGGAAAATAGTCTAGGCCCTTTGAAAAAAAGTAAATGTAGCTTACATTTTGTTTTTGTAGGTATTTTCCAATTCTCATCTCATTTATTTGTTATAGAGTATCTTATTCATTCCCAGGCTAACATGTTATAGAAGGAGAGTAAATTGCTGAGTTAAACATTTGATACTGATGTTAAAATATAGATATGAAAATATGTATAAAGATAGAAGGCAGTTGAATTTGTCCTTCCTTACTTAATTTCTTTAATGAATATGAAATGCCATTATACTTCGCTACCTGAGACGAATTTGCTATACAGATGAATTAATATAAATTTATATAGTAAACAACCATGAGAATCACATTTTTCTAGAGCTTCACGAATGTTGATACTGATGATGCAAGTCTGCATTGGAAATTTTGTTCATAAATTTAGAACCTTAGATAAGTGTTAAATTGTTTGATTTATTTCAAAATAGGTCGTTGCTCATCACACCTTTCATTCAAATTAATGATTTAAACCTTGAGTGAAATTAAATTTACAACAAATTAAGCTGCCAACACTGTACCAATTAGATTGTGATTGCTCCAAACCAAGTTACCTCATGATGTAGCCTTCATTTCATGTTGCCAATTAAAAAGACCTAAAATAAAAAGCAAAATATTGTATAAAGCGAAGAGTGTATGGAAAAGTGGTCAACAGAATATAGCAAATAACTTGTTGATTGCAATACATTGTCTAAATTTTTGCTTGTTTTTAATTATTGATATGCAATATAAATCGTTTGTATCTGAATTGGCTAAAAAAAAATTAAATTCGAGAATGACAAACCTAATTTTGTCATAAAATTTGTCATTTACTGCAGTAACATTTTTTTTTTATAAATAAAATGGGGTTGATGCATTATTTGCATAGAACTCTAAACCCAGTAAGGAATGGGATAGTAATGCAGCATTATACAGCGCTGAATGTCAAAGACTCATGCATATTGGTACACATTAATGAAATGATTCACTTTAGCAAGCAGCCCATCAGCCCCAGCATCTATTTGATCCAACAATTACTCATCAACAGGTTATCCAATTCAATTGGGATATTGCCAGAGTTGATAATAGAAAGATATAACCCTCGTCCCTCCCAACGAACTCATGCCTGAGTTGACCACTTTCTATAGTTAGCATTCTACTGATACCAAGGTAACCGTTTCTTAATTGATCTGCATCCAAGCCCTATTTTCATTATGTACATCCTTCCGTAAACTCCACTGACGATTTCCAATGGGGAGCGGCGGGGGAGAGGAGAAAGTCAAGGGCATATTAAGTGCTGTTGCAGCTAGCTGCTCACAGGGGCATGAAATATTAAGTAGCTAAACAAGAGCCAATTTGGCTTTTGAGAAAAAAAGGCTATTTATATTTCTTTTGTAGTCTTTGTTTCATCTTGTCCTCATTTAATTATTCCCAGCAATGTTGAGTGAACCATTTGTGTTCTCTTCTATACAAGGCAGCCAATATGTTTGATTGGTGAGCTTGCATTATTTTTCTATTCAGGAACACTCAGATTTTATTTGTTACATTCATACATCAACCATAGTTTATAGATGAAAATAGATAGAATTGTAAATGACATTGTCATTAAACATACATAAATGCTCTCCCTGCCAGTGAATTGTTCCCACTCTGTGTTCACCCCAGAGTACAAAGACAGACTGAATATGAATTAAAAAAATGATTTGACTTGTTGAATATAATACATTATTATCAATATGAGCGTTTTAAGCGGTGCATTTAATTCGCGTATTGTATCCCTTCATTTCCCGTCATCCAAATTTTTACCATAATACAAGACAGAACAAATTCCCCATAGGCTCCCGTGTTTTATTTGCCTCCAATATGAGACCATATTGGACATTTCACGGCTTCAATTTCACGCATGCGCAAATCAGTGATCAGCTGCGCGAAGAACTCTCACGAAATCCCATAGGCTTTATACGTGTATCAATCGCGCGAAATTTGTTTTGATTTTGTTCGTGATCAAAATGGCAGCGAATAGGTCTCGATTCGCTTCGTTAACCGAGGACGATTTTGAGGAGATTATAAGATTAAAAGACGCGGAAAATTGTTTACATTTACAAGACAGTGTGTCATGGGAGATCAGCCTTCTGGTACTTCTACAATAATACCGGTAAGTCAAAAGCTAGGCTTAATCATAGTTTAGCAGGTCCCCAGCATTCACTTTCCACAGTATAGCTTTATTCAGTGTACGCAGTGGGGACCTCAATCCACTGCCATAGACTTGCGTGTAAAGAAATGCGTGCAACCTCTGCGAGGGGGGACCTAATGTACGATATCGCCTGATAATAATAATTATATTGGATGGCTTTATTTCATGAAATACCGGGAATATTGCACACGTTAGGGCCAATATTGCCCTAACTCGTGCAATATTCCCTGGTATTCCATTCATTGCCATCCAATATGATATAATTAACATTGATGAGTGATTTGTTCATTTAATATATACACAACTGATTTGAATGTTAGAATCATAAAATCATTTTAATCCATAAACTGCTAAACATCTTTCTTGATGTAGTAAATACTTTAACAAAAACTTTGATCACTTTGATCTTTATTTACAATATGATTATTAATGTTATTTATACTGCAATTTTAGCAACTTAAATTCAAATAGTGTACAATATTCAGGAATTAGCTATTATATTTTTAGTGAATAATCAATCTCATGACATTGCTTTGGAAATAATTAGTGGAATCCATAGTGAAAATCAAATCCCAGTCTTAAACTCTCAGGCCCGTATTCCGATAGCGAGGTTTAAGTTAACCCTGGTCTAAATCTGTGGTTTAAGTATGGGTAGCCAAAAGTGCCAATATTTTATTTACAATGAATAATTAGTATGTTAACTGCTCTCTTTTCCCATACTCTAATAATGTAGAAAACTATTGAAGTTTTTATTCCGAGACAGTTTTAAATAATATGAGTGCCAAATGTGCTGGTAAATTAAACATCGACTATTATAGATTCAAGCCTCTTTTGGCTGTCCATACTTAAACCACAGATTTAGACCAGGGTTAACTTAAACCTCGCTATCGGAATACGGGCGTCAGTGTCGAATGAAGAAAGAATTCAACACAGACATGTCAATGGTTTGTGCAAGGCTAATGAAGTTTTGGAATAATTCTTTTCAGCCCAGATTCATGAATGAATGTTGACAACTGATATCAAATGAATGTTTGAGAATTTTTTATTGTTATGCACACAGATTGTGGGTGTATTAGTTTCAATCCTCAGGCCACTTTTGTGGCGATGAGCAGTTTTTTTTTTTATTAAACTGAATGTAAAATCTTCTTTTTTACGATCTCTAATTTTTTAATTCATGCTCATCGAATGCATAATATCAGGGTGCTACAAACCCACTTACCCGCATGCCCGGGGCAACAAAATGAAGGTGTCGGGCAAGTAAATAAAATTGTCACTTGCCTGAAAGGGCAAGTAGCAGCTTTTTCTAGTGTTCATCTACATGTACAAATTGGCATAGGTCATCAATTTAGGGCAAAGGAAATTTTGTTCGGGCAAGTGATTTGAAAACTAATTGGTTGCCCGACTGGGCAACTGGTGAAAAAAATTCTTGTAGCACCATGATTATATAGAATACTGTAAAATATCCACAATGATGTTAGAGCCAACACCGATATTGGCAAAGTGGAAGCAGAATTTTGCTCTTTACTATCTAGATTTTTAAGCCATATAAAAAAGGAAATTACTTCTCCGTACGGAAGGCCTGTGACCCCATTGAAAGTTCATGCATAATGTAAAATTAAATATTTATAGATGTATCTAACACCACTGTCCACCCACCAACAACACATCACTATCGATCATCAATGCATTGATTAATTATTCACATAAGTTCACTCTTAAATGAGGATCCTCTTGCATACAGGTGCTTAGGAGTTCTCCCTTATATTAATTTATGCTTTGGTGGTAACCTAATTCCTTATGCTTACAAATACTGTCAAATATAAGTATAAGATTTTGATGTGATCTAAGGTTTTGGGGTTAAGTTTTATGTTTTAAGATTGTAATTTGTATTTCATATAAGATCAGTCATTTATGGGTACACATTTCTATTGTAAAATTAGACATAAGTTGTGAGAAATAAGTGAATAAACAACACAAAAATTACCACTTTTTTAAGAATTACTGCCCTTCACATGTGTCCTGAATAAACTACTCTTTGTTCTTGTTTTCACATTTGCATTATTCTGTGTTTTGGTTTCCTTCCAAACGTTGAAGAAAATGCTTGAACTTACATTCAACTGATGATCAATAAGTATTTTAATTTGATCAAGAGTCATGGATTGAATGCTGAAATGTTTTTTTTAACAGCAGGGAGTACCAGATGATATATCACAATGCATTATTGGTTGGGGAAGGTCACTGGACAATAAGATAAACATTTTTGGAGCATTTAGAATTACTTTTACATTAAAAAAAACTATTTTAGGTTCCCCCCCAAAAAAAAATGATCAATTGCAATTTATGAAAATTCATAGTATATTATGTTATCATAATGACAAAACCAACACAATGATGATAAATTACAGATGTGAAATACAATGAAAGAAATAATAAGAACAAAGCAAAATGTTATTTTTTTTTAAAGCGACATGTGTTGTAACAATTTTCAAATTCACACCAGCTTTTATCAACATTTACACTAGATTTGCCCTCTAATTGTGCCTCTTTTGCCAGGTTATTTTACAAAGCAAAATATGTTAAGACCACATGTTGTCATGACGAGCACAATACTAGGGTGTTAGTGGAAGCATTTTCAGGGGCGTCATCCCTCCACGACCAAGTCTCTAGCATCTTACGTCACACAGGGTTCCAACTGGCCGTATTCAATGTCAATTTTCCACCCGAGAGGAGCTATTGTCTGTGCATTATACCCGGCGATGCAACATGTGCGCAGTCTTATTAGATATTGAATTTTCCCCATTTTTTTTCGCTCTCTCTCTCTCTACCATTGAGGGTTAACAATGAATAGTATATTTGATAATAATGATTGGCCAGTGAGTGTATGGTGTATATGACTGGTGTATCTGTGTGTCTATCTCATATTGGATGAGGATGAGGAGGAGGAGAGAGTGTGTTCTAGGATGGATATACAGTGGAGTGAGAGGATGTTGCAGGAGTATGCCGGTAACCGAAGGCGTGCCTGGTGGTTGTTTACCATCCGACGGAACACAGAGCACGCTCCTTCGTTCTCATCTCTATCTCCCAGTCCCAGTTGGTTAGATGGCATTAACAAGATGAAGGGATGGAGGTTTAGAATGAATGTATGCAAAGCACTATACACCAAACTAATAGCCACAGGCAGGTGGCCGGAGCTGAATGGGCATTGCTTACTTCAACTTTTCGCTTGATTCAAGCTCTAGCATCGTTTGTTTAGCATAGCAGGTAAGAACCATGATATTTCTCTACGATGTGTTTTTAGCAAGAGCAGTTGCCAATCGTAAAAATTTTAACACCTTTGCAACCGAGCTATTTGCAAATTGATTCAAGCTTATGGATACCTCTTTCAAAATTACCTAGTTACCTCGTATGCGTTTAACCTGTTAGTTAGAATCAAAGTGCAGTATTTGGAATCCTAGCTTTCAGGTTATCAAGGAAAATTTAATTTTGAAATATTATGCAACATGTTCATATGAATGGCAAAAATGTGAAGCTGGGTATTATAAGTTGGAAGTAAGATTTTGCATTATTCTGGCTCCATAGAGATAATGTGCTGGGCATAGCACATTCTGCCTATGCAGGGTTTCACATAGGGCTTCTCAATCTTGGCGAGGTGATGGATGCATTTAACATCTTTTGTGAAAGAAAAGTGGGTTGGAATCTTCAAGTAATCAGCTCTGTTGATCCACAATAGGGAACCTGAAAATAGACACCTCCCCTCAAGGTACGCTTTCAGTGCTACAAAAGGAGCTGAGTAAGTGTGTCAATTTACTTTTCCCTGCATTGAGAAGGAATGGGAGGGTGCTATCAGCTAAAGATCATTTGCATATAACTGGGAAACATACGTGAGGGGTGTGGTTACACTACAATGAAGTGCTGCTCTTGCCCGCTTTAGAATAGATGGCTGAAGACAAATTTGCCCATGTTTTAGAGTAGAGTCAACAAATGTTCAGCTTTAGATCAAATGACTATTAAATGGCTTATATGTGCATTGGCCATTGTTGATACAATGTGGGACTGTATCTTGCTTTAGCTAAATGGGATATGTCCTGCAAAATCTTTCAAATTTGTCATTCCATAAGCTATTTTGAAAATTGATAAAAAATTTACTATGTTTTGGTCCCACATAGAGAAAAAGAGATCAGAATGAATTAAAAATTCTGTAAACCCGATATACTGTGATATGGCTTTTTTCATTACATTTAGGATTCTAGCTGCGCTAAAGCAGCAACTTTGTTCTAATGAATATCCAACCCAATATCCATCTCCCTCTCTTTGGATTGATTTAGTGGTTGTAATGTGTAGAAGTGGATCACAATGCCTATTGTTAAAAGCAGCATACCTACAAGTTTGTATTGTTAAGGAGACATGGGTGCTGAATAGGAAAACGCTTAGGAGTCTGTTTAGCATCTTGTGTGTGAGAATGCTTTCAACACAGTTTAAATTTAGAGGACTACTTAGATTAGCCTAATCTGTGTAGGGACAGTTATATGCAAAATGGGAGAAGAAGAAAGAGGAGGAGTAAAGTTGTGAGAGAAAGAGAGAAGAGGAGTGGAGAGGATATGAGAGAGTACAAAAATATGTGAAAGTAAGCTGAAATGTGTCGCTATCCACAAGCTCACTACCATACTTTCAAGGTTACCATGGAAACATGGTTTACAACATCATTTCTTATGTATGACTTATTCAATTACCATTCAATGAAAGCCTGTAATGATCACTACATTTGATTGCTCCAATTCCCCAATTTGATAATCAGATGAAAGATTCATAATGCTTTACATTGTGGCCATTGTCTATAGGCACATTCACTTCCGTTTCAAATTTTATTATTGTTCTGTTTCATGGATAGGATACCCTTTTTTCAGAATATTCATTATGATATATTTTGCAGCTTCACGCAGTGCTGTGTTGAAGTCTTATTAATGTTAATATGACAAAATCCTTGCCGTTTGAAAAATAGTTTGACATGTTATACAGGTTGTTTGTTTTTGTTTATTTGTTATTTTTTGCAGAAATTTTTGCAAGTAGTTTGTTTGTTTCCTTTTTCCTCTGAATAACAGGAAACAAAGCATCAATAACTATCATGATGAATGCTATGTTGATCATCAACAAAATATACTTAGTCAAGATCATTTTTATCCCATACCCATTTCAGCAGGCACAACTAATGCTCAACTACCATTCTAGGGCCATTCAGAATTCACCCTGTTTTACTATCTTACTTAGATTGTAACAAATTAACACCCAAGTATCATATCCTTTCCCCTATGAATGGTAGATCTAATACACACAGCGGTCCTGGGATACCCTACACCAAACCACCGGCATTTCCCACAATACAAACATATACACTCTGCATTATACACCCTGGCCCACAACTCTCACTCTATATCCTCTCTCCCTCTCTGTCTCTCTCTCTCTCTCTCTCTCTGTGTCCCACTCTCACGCACTCTCCCCAGCAACCAGTCATCCACTTTCACCCAGCGTTCCATTCTGCGCCCGGGTCCATAGATTGTGGCACCACACAATAGCCTGCTACTGTTATGCTAATGACAGCTACATATTACTCAGTCAATAATAGCTCCAGTTTCCCTCTATTTTCTGTCTGCGAGGCACTTTATAATACACCATTGCTTTCCCATCAATTAGAGGCACAATAGGCCGGTGTGTGCAACTCGTGTTGCGGGGCAAAGGGTTAGAATAGGAAACGGTTTTGATCATCTGTCAAGAGGTTCCTCGTTAGAGGCCTCATCATTCTCTTCATCTGTGATGCAATTGTGGATTCCAACATGGAATATAGGCACTTAATATGTGATGGATACAGGTAGGCTATACGACTTCATTTCATCATTGTGTGTTTTATTAAGAGTAGAATAGATCCAGAAAGTTTTCACATGACTGATGCTATTCATGCATGCTGTAACTAATCATGGATCCAGTGTAAGGGATTGCCCGAACAATTGTTGCGCTGTGTGTTTGCAAGGGATTATGAATGACATATTATACAGCTCCTTTTCATATGTTTTGGTGACGATTAATTTTTGATTGGTAGTATCATGAAGACTCATTGAATATGAGAAATGGGTTTTATTGCTTGCAATAGATCATGCCCTGAAGCAAGGCGAAGAGAATAGCACATCGTGTTTAATGGACTTTCATGCATGATGATCCATTCCTTTTAATGAGATTACCCACAAGCTCTGTTTTCACATATTGAGTTACATTGTGAGATGAAATGAACCAATGGATTTGTTACCATGCATAGACATCAGTCTGAATATATTTGTACATTTTTTTTTGTAATCTATAATCCTTAGATGCTCCTTTTCTTTTGAAAGTTACAATTACTGCTCTGACTAGTCAAATTGATCTTATGATTGTCTGGTACAATTAGCGAAAAGTTATAGTGATTGATATATATTGTACATTAGAATTGATGTGGGAGTGATTGGTAGCACTCAAAATACTCTCAAGTGCTTGTAAATCACCAATGTGGACTGTATTTCATAATATTTCTCAAGAATAGTTCATGTCGCTTGACAAGATGAAGCATGTGAAATATTCTTTCTTATATGATGGGATTCTTTTGCTATCTGTTTTTCTTGAAGGTGCCAGTTTATAATTCATAGGAGGTGAAGCTACTTTTATCAACCATTTATTATAGCACATTTTGTTTGCAAAATAGAAAAAATATGAAAAAAAAGAACTGATTCTGCCACAATTCTGCCATTTACAAGACCCTTGCATGTGGCAAGTCGCATCTCTGGCTGATCTCCCCCTTTAAGCTCGGAATCTGTCTCATAATCTGGGCTATGGAGCATGCCGTTGGTAAAGGATGATTTCCAAAATGGAACCCTGCTCCTTCTCCTGTGTTAGGATTGATTAAAGTATCAGTCCAATTGGATTGGGCTCGAGTGATTCGGCGGGACTGGAGCAGAGAAATGTAATAAGGAATCTTGTATGCCTTGCCAAAGCTCCTGGTCTATGAGTAAACAAGCTAGGGGCATGAGAGAGACATATAGAGGAAGAGAGAGAGAGGGAGAGAGCAAGAGAGAGGGAGTAAGAGCAAGAAGAAAGCAAGAGCAAGTGCGATTAAGATAGGAATAGAAAGTATAAATTGTGAAATGATTGAGTGAGAGAGGAAAGGGATAGACATAAAAGTATCTAGGAAATACACAGAAGACGAAAGGAAGAGCAAATGAGGAAGTAAGAACAAGAGAAAATGTAAGAATGAGAGAGAAATTGAGAACAAGAGAGAAGGAAAAGGTAAGTAAGATTATGGGAGGAATAGAAAGTATAAATGGTTAAAATATTGAGTGAAAGAGGAAAGGAAATACAGAGAGACAGACATACAAGGATGGGAGATATACAGAAGATAAAAAGAAGAAGTAGGATAAAGCAATAGCAACAGAGAATGTAAGATAGAAAGTGAGAAAGAGAGAGTAATAGCAAATACGATTGAGGTAGAAATTGAAAGTATAAACGTCAAATGCTAAATGCTAGGGAGGAAATATGTATTCATGAGAGTAGAGAAATAAATAAATACTGGTTTATGAAAGAGAAGAGAGAGAGAGGAAGGAAAAATGAGAGAGATACAGGAGTTAAAATGAAGACAACATAATAAGAGAGCATTGAAGAATTTATTGACACAAAAAGGAGGAAGTAGAGGAGAAATGCTCATTTACAATCTGTACATGTATGCATGGATCCTTGTATGATGTATGTGGCGGTGCATGATATTATATTCCCTTTGCACGTACTATGCAAAGAAAACATTTCATCCATGAAATCAATGCTGTTTGCTTTTTTAGCTGCTGAATTCAGAATTTGTATTTGTTACACAAGATAACCTAAATGCATATTTCCATGCTGTGCTATGCTAACATCATAATGAAATAGCCATAACTTTATTCAGTTTTACTGTGGTTTGTGCTCAAAACATATTTTCACTGTTTAGGTATTATTTGTGAAATTCCAAAATTCAAGCAATCAATCTTTCTGCATTTGATTGGTTGCTACTGTGCTCCTACTTATTATTAATTTAACTAATTTCTCAAGACTCTTCTCTTTTGAGTATGTTTTGACATACTGCTCTAGAAATAAATAAAATCGCTATTAAACTGGAAGTAATTGTCAGTATTATCTGTACATTGTTTGAGTCTTTAATATTCTGATATAATGGCTAATAAATCACATTTTCAGAAATCTAGGTAAATCTCAACTTCGTGAATTTTCATCAGAAGCACTTATTTTGCTTTTTTTCCTTAATTTCTTTTTAAGTTGCAAAATAAAAATTAAGGCTAAAGGGTTACATGAAAGTTTTGATAGCACATGTATATGTACTCAATATACTCTGTATATGTAACATGAATACAATGCAATGTCATAAATCATACATTGCATTGAAGCATGACATCATGCTTCTGAAGAAAAAAATTCCAGTTGACATGATTTAGTTTTCGTAAAGCAGAATACCCCAACTTACATTATGAAATTGTTTATTCAGCTATAGACTTTCATGATGTCAAATATTTGTATATGCAAGAGTAAACTTTCATGCACAATAGAATATGCAGCCGTATGGTCACAACTGCAAACAATATATTATGTACAGATATACACATAGATCATACTCACTCTACTTTTGTGTATTACCTAACACATTTTTCTCATACCAAACTGAACGTACTTTATATTAGAGGCAGTCATTTTTAACATAATTGTATGCAATTTTACTTATTTCATTTAATTCACAATCTACAAATGTTGACTTTCACACATTTACATTTTTCTCTTACGAGGTTGATTGGATGTAAACGCTTAACATTTGTAGGTTTTTGTAGATGATAGCTTATTATTAGAGCAGCAATCGATAAACTTTTGTTATTGTTGTTACTGAAAATTGCATCATCCACATTTCTTTTGCTCTCATTGTATATCATTTTATTAAATAAATCACTTTATTCTTTACTTGATACATTTTTACTTATTAAATCACACATCAATACCAGTCCTATTTTAAGCAATTTGTGCTGATGCATAAATACATACTAAAGGTGCAATGTAAACCATTTTTCGCCATTTCATATATAAACTATTGTACTTAATCAACTCTATACCATGAAAGCATATATCTTGTGATGTTTGTAATGAAAATTTTGCAGAAAACAAAGACAGAAAGTGACAAAGAGCAAGGATGCGACATGTTCATTTGTTTAACACAATCAGGGGTAGATGTTAACTTAGTAGAACTTGAAGTACAGGATTAAGATTTGTTTTCCTGCCATTTGTATTGTGGAATGACTTTTTCAATCCAGTGAATTAGGTCAAGGCCTTATCTAAGATGAGGATGATCGATTCAAAGTGGCGCTTGCTTGGAAATGGTGTCGAACTGCATTATTTGGGCTCTGACTTGTGAAAGGGGTTTATTATTGAAAAGAGCATGGGGGTGGGGGGGAAGTAGCCATTAAGGCCTGCATACCACATACAATTTTTGTAATATGAATTAAATGAGGATTGGAAATAGTCTACCGAGTTCAAGTGACAATTTGATTTTTTTTTAATCTTTTGCTATATAGGGCTGAGTCTTCTTAAAAACAATTCATTTAGATTTGTAGTCAATCATAAATTAATAGATAACAGTATCAATTACATTATTGCATACTCATTGGAATATTAGCCTGTGAGATGCAGCATCAAATGTATTATTTGTGTATACATTATTGCTTAGACACTGCAAATCACTTTACCCTCACCTTCAGTCCTCAAGATTCCGTCTCTCATATTCCACAGCATTTTGCTGTAATCGTTGGTCGCCCACGTGCTTGCGTACGTTCATCATGCCGCTAATGCAAATCAATTTTGACGCAACCCTTGTCCTATTACAATTGGATGCCCCAGGGGTACCATTCTGACAGGCGTTTAGAACACATGATGATGGCAAGGGTAGCTTGTGACAATTATTGCCTCAAAGTGAAAATGAGTGAGACATGAAGATGGTGAGAAGGTGTTGTATAGGGGTAGTCTTTGAATAAAGACCCAAGCTGGGCAGATTGTTAAGTTCATGCTGTAGGAGAAGTAAATGTGTTTGGAGGTATGTCTAAGAAAGCTACGAGCTCAACTTGTCTCTGAGCTTGGAGTTGTGAGAGACTAATTTATAAATGGTTACTTGGCTGAGGAGTTGGTGCTAAATAGGTAGTCAAGATTGTGTCTGTTTTAACAGACTAATACTTGGATGTAAAGTTATCTGGAGGAGAGGTGTTTGGCCCAAAGCACTTATTCCCCAAAGGGTAACTTTAGCCTTTATGAATTGCTATGAATAAGGCTATCAAGGTATTAACTTCAAATAATCCCAACTTGTGATGGAGACTGATTAATTTTATCGTCAATTAGCATTGCTGATCATATATAATTATTTCATTTGTCCTGATTTTTCTAGTAGCGGAGTATGAGGCATGATTTGCAGGGGGCATATTAGAGGAGACAATGTGTAGAGCATTTACAGTTTTACTGAATCATTTCAGAGGAGTGACTGGGAACATTAGGACATAGATTGTTTAGGTGTGAAATTGGGTAGGATCCTGATTGATGATTTTCCGCTGCTTGAAGGAACGAGTCAACGTTCCTGGACGGAAAAACGGTGTTATTAGCGACTGCAAATTCCAAAATCGAAAAATATAACGATATAATTTGGAGACTTAGCTGTTTGTGAAAGTATTCTCGGCCGCGAGAATTGGAAAAGGAAAAGGCAAGATGGCGCTTGGGCGCGCTAACCGGCGGACGGTGGTCACGTGACATGGGGTAAAGGGAACTCGCGCGAAAATTGACTTAGCAAATCTCAACAGTTTCGGCTAGAATCGGAGCTCTAGCAAAATAGGTAGATACATCGATTTATTGCTGTAAATAACATGTTCATATCTTTCTGAGACTAAAGATATTGCCATAATATTTGCAGTGTTTTTAAGTGCATCTTCTCAAAGGTTGTAACTTACAAAATATAAACTTAAACAGTACCTGGATATTGCCTGGTGGCACATGATGATGCATTGTTTTTCACTTTTAGAATTTGCAGGCACAGTGTCTGTCTACTCTCATTATAAAGAGCACTAGTAAATTGCACTTTCCTTGTAACAAGGAAATTTTAGGTCCCCAACTCTTTGTTTTTTATTGCATGTCATCCATGATATCAAGGTTTCAATTTTAAGAGCAAATTTTGCTTGTCCCAAGCACCATGTTATAAAGAAGTTCAACTGTATACAGTTCAATGGAAATCATAGTGGACATGTTTACATCAATAGTGCAAACCCTGTCATCTTAACTGCCATGCAATAATACATAAATGAATAAAGAGATCATGTGGAAGATGGGTCGATATTCATTGCTTCGATTTACAGTGCCCGGTGGATGTACACACTTCCTTGGTGCAGTAAACTGCCCGCTATTCATGCACAGGGCCACACAAAGTCTCCTGACGACCACTTTGCGCCGATCTGTCTGACATTTCAGACACACACATAAGGGAAACCTGAGCTGTGTTTGTGCAGCGATATCCCACATTCATCCCTCCCTGGACCCCCTTCAGGCCTCCGGGGCTCTTCATCCAGTGAGAACGATGATGATGGAGTAGGGATTCCCTTCTGCCGGCGAGAACTAGGGCACCCGTCTAAATTCATGTCAGCCAGTAGGGAGGGGCAGTGGTCATTGGGAGACGTTGATATTTTAAAGAGACTGTGCATTATACGGTACAAGACTATCCAAGGAAACCAGAAATGCCAGGAGTACACTGATAAATGGCCACTAAAGACGGGTCACCTTTACCAAGAGATTCTACAGGGAATCCTTTCAGGGATAAGTAAAGGCATCCTCATGATGAGCAGAGGGCAACTTCCACTCAAGCTATCACAATAAATGCACATTAAAAACTATTTCCCCCTTATGCTACAGAGAAGTGTTGAACAGATGTCACATCTGCTCTGTAAATGAGTTTGGGAAGCTAATTTCTTGTTGTGTTCATGAATCTATTGTCAAGGCTTGAATGAAGTTGTTTACTTTGTCCTCTTCCTTTGTTCCTTTGCTCTCAGTGCCTATTGAAGGGTAGGGTAGATGGGAGGGGATTGATCAGCGAATGGATATTGGAGGCATTTTATGATTGAACAGAGCTTGTCTGACGTATATTATCCATGGTAACAGTTGTCAGAGCCACATTGGAAAGGGAACAACTCAAGTTCAAGCCCACATTTTTTTAATTAAAAAGATGCAGTAAAATAGACCAATATAAATAGGTCCTTACTGTAGACAACTGGTTGCTATGATAAGACCATGATAGGACTAGTTGATTTGTATAAGATCATGCTGAGATATAATGCTATTTGTTACATGTCAAGAAATTGCACGTCAGTTCCATTCAAATTTTGTTGAGCAGTTGGCAAGCTCCTTTTTAATACAAATATAACAAGTATAAATTGAATATAACCTACATGTAGAACATTACTCTGTGACTTTTACATTTACTGCAAAGAAGTGGTTTGAAGACCTTATAGAGAAGCTAGCTTGCCAAGGGCCACATACCGTTCAGATTGAAGTCGCCTTTGGTCATCTTGATGCCGACTACAGGATTTAAGCTTAAGTGTATTGCATTGTGATGATTGGATGAAAGTGAGAGAGATAGAAAGGTATGGAGAGAACTAGAGAGAGAGAGAGGTGGTGAGAGGGGTAGGGGAACAGAAGCAGTGGGTACAGGGAAGGAGTATTGGGAGAGGGCAAGAGGAGGTGGTAGCAGATGGAGAAGCAGTGAGGAGAGAGAGATGAAGATGGAGATGGAGGAAGAGGGATTGCCAACAGAAATTGTATAATCAATTTCATTCTTCATGTATCTTTTACAAATGTTATGATTTCTGTAATTGAAAGGTTTTCAATTTTTTTCAAAACAAGAGTCGTGTTAAAATATTATATTGGTTATTTTATGAATAAATCAAATTAAAAAGACACAATTCCATTTTGAATTAGATTGTTCAATGAACAAGAAATACAAATAGCACTTTCACCTTTTCTACTAGTGCTCCTATTTTGAGTAAATCCAATTGCAGGATGCATCACAATCGCCCAAAACAGTTTCCAACTCTCAATGAAACATGTGTGTCGCAAAATAATGGTTATATTTAAAATATCTAAATTATAGAAATATTGCAAAGAAAGGGCAAAGGAAAGAGAGAAAAAAAATAATGAAATTTAAAGAAGAGCAAGGTTATATTCATGCCTCATATTTTTCTCATGAGAAATTTCACACTTAGTGCAGCAGGAGTCAAACCTTGCTGCTATACAGAGGTGTGGAAATCTATTGTGCTTGCATCAATACGCTCTGCTCCGAGGGCAAGCTTTCATAAGGACAGCTGTGAGGCTCAATTATTTCTGTCTCTGCTTCTCGTATATTATGTAAATCTTCTGTGTATTCCAATTACTTTATTGAAGTTTCTACAATGGTTATGGTTAATTTTTTTAAATGGTGAATATAAAAAAAAGACAATAACTGTAAAATAGCACACACTATTTTGCGTGTGCACCTCCATAGGTAGCGTCTCTCATCTTGCTATTCCTCCTCTTTTTCTTCACTTAATTTAACGGTTAATAATCTTTTTGTAATCAGAATACTGTGCGCTTAGAAACATCCGTATTAAGCTCCTCCTCCTCTTTTTCTTCACTTAATTTAACGGTTAATAATCTTTTTGTAATCAGAATACTGTGCGCTTAGAAACATCCGTTTTAAGCTCCTAATAAATGTTTGAAAGTACAAAAATCAGACAATCTATGTTTAAAATGCATCCAAAGCTGCTCAGTGGATATGGAAACAAATGAGTAAAATGATGTTTATGTTTCTTGGTGATATAGACTGCTTTTGGTTAAATGACAGGCTTTAATATCCTAAAACAGAGTATTAGAAAGTGTACTTGTAAAGAGGTCAAAATTAGTTCAAAATAAGATACAGACAATGAAATTGGCAGACAGCCAATATTGAATCAATATTTGAACACTCTGTTTTGTTTTTAGGTTTAGAATTTTACAATTAATATTTTTTTTTTAACTTGGTATGATTTGGAAGGTCATGTATATAGTCTAAATAAGCAGAAACAGTATTTTAAAATTAATGAAATCACACCAAAATGAGATTTGTTATCACTGTTACTGTTAGGGAGGGCCTCCATAATAAATATTCTCAAATATCTTGATTTTGATGTATTTATAATAGTGCAATTTTCTCTAATTCAGAGAACACCTTCTTATTATACTTTCCGCTCAAACAAAATAGGAAGTTTGATAGTGTTGTATAAGAATATATTAAAAAACTTGAAAATATACTTAACAAAGATGTCAAACCAGATCCAAAGTCTATGAAGATATTTAGCAAGTTATGCAATAATAATTTAGGGCATAATATGGTTATCAATTTCTATAGATGTATGTTCATTTATAGCGGAAGGTATCCAATACCTCGTGGAGATTTTATCTTAATCTACTGACAGTTTCATAGGCACCAATCCCTTTGCTAGTATAATTCCTTATATGTCATGCCCTACACTCAACAGTATCAAATCCTAAAATGAATTCAGGAGACAAATGTAAGTGGCCATTATATGTGGCTTGATTGAAAATTCCTCAAGGGAGTACAAATGAATAAAAAATAAGCTTTGGATTTATTTCGAGAGTACAGAAATAGAGATGGGGAGAAAGGACAATGACATTTCTAGGGATTCAGATAATGTAGTAGACATCTAAGCAATTTAATTTTGAATAAGCAAAAAAAAGTATGAAAATATCCTGCTTTATTTTTAGGAATTTCACTTAGTTTATGATGACTAATAGTTTGTGAATTGCAATACCATAGTAAAACTTTAACAGGCATAGGAGTAGATTGATAGTAAAAGGCAAATATATATATTTTATTTTATCTCAAAATTCTGGAAGTTATATAACCCTTTACATTTAGCTAATTCAAATCACCCTGAATTTTAAATTCCCTTTTGTGCTTTTAGAGAGTTCTGCACACATCTGACACCTGCTTTTATGGAAAGATGCCCACAAATGTCAAAATTTAGACATGTGTATTCTCAAAATTGTTTCTTCATATATTCCATTGACATTTAGATCAGTTCATGAAATCTGCAGTAAATTGATGTTTATTCTCTCTCTGTATGCATTGGCTTTTAATATAATAGGAAAATAGGGAAAAGTAATTGATGAAATGATATCAAGATGTAGTCGCACAGTTTCATTTTAGTACAATACTCTACAGTACTCTCCACATAACAAATATGCAGACTGGGTTATAAGATTGCATTTTGAAACAGTGGTTGGAGTATAATTTTGTGCCTGGCTACATCTCACAATGAAGTCTAGAATGCATTAGGGCCTGGGATAATTCTCATATTCACTAGAAGATGCTGGTTGCCCTTGAACTCAAAGAGAGGCTCTATAAATAGAGGAATATGTTTGGAAATCCTCCCAGATTCAGTGACGTGAAATAGATTTTGGCATAAAGGAGGAGAGTATAGGAAAAACAAAAAAAAAATCATCAGAAGGATTTTTTAGCTTTTATTCAGGTTCAGATTGCCTTGTTGCCAAAATTTGTCTTTAGGTTATCAAATTGTTGGTATTAATTTGAATTAAGATAACATAAAAAGTTTACAAATCAAACTGAAGTGTTAATTTTCAAAGTTTTGTATTCAGGCATTGTCAAATTTTTCATTTTTATAGTTTTATCTTGATGATAACCTTCATTTTGCAATCACATTGTTTTTTTGTGCCTTCTGATTTTTGGATGAGTTGAATTGGAACTCATCATTCTGGATTCGCAGTCAATGTGATTCTACCCTGATGGCTTTACTCAAACTACAAGGGAATATTTTTTTTCTCATGGTACATAATGCGTACAGATGTGTGAGCTAATCTGAGAAGATTCATTCTTGTATTTTGTCCAAATCTATAGATCATTGGTCTAATTTCATTGCATGAAATATTGATGAGTACTATAAGCATACATTCTTGAAAGGAAAATTGTCTCCTATTTGACTGTTAAAGATTAGATTTGTGTGTTATTCTCTAATGGCTACTCATTTAAACAAAACCAAGCCAAATAGATTTCCCTTTGTGTTTATCACTGACCAGTTGTATTATATTGGTTCACAATTGATGCAATATATGCATTCACTATTGTGAGGCATATCAAAAACTCCTTATTATTATTATTATTGTGTGGAGTGAAATGTAATATCTACAAACCTCAATATTTCTTCCATGTTTATTGATAGATATTTACATGTAGGTAGATTTTGTCCCTTTGAATGCCAATATCAGAAGTATATGGCATGGGTCCGGGAGAAATGGAAGTTACACCATGGAGGAACGGGGTAAAACCAGGGATCCTTAAAACGTGAAATGTAATTCAAATGATATTGGAGTTGTGCCAAATGGCCACCTGCTTTCATGCTTGTGTGATTCCTGTTGATTTTTCCCATCATTTATTCATAGATTGTTTTTGTTCCCTACTCTCTGAAAGACATGTGTGCTAGGGTTGCCTCTTATTTTTCTCTCTTTTTCCATTAGTCATGTCCATTTATCGTTCATGTAAAAATAATCACTACGAAGATGTCTAATTCCTAGTTCTGACATATAGGCCTACGGTCAAACCTGCCAGTAACCTCCTGTCAATAAAGACCACAGTTCTTGACTCCCTGGATCACAATTCACATGAAAATGAACCTGTCTATAGAGACCACCAGCTGTTAAAGGCCCCATTTTCGGTCTCCCTTTGGTGGTCTTTTTAGACAGGTAAGACACAATATTGACTATATTCAAGGAAAATGTGTAAATGTTCTTAGTCTTTATTTTCAAATGATCAAATTGAAGAATATAACTTTGAGAAATATTTCATATTGAGAAATTATCATATTTTATGAGTATGACCACATTACAAATCACCCATTTGTAAGCTATACCATTTTATAAGTATGATTATTTTTTAGCTATAGTCAACACATTTGCGAGTGAGTTCACAAAGAAACCCTTTGTAAGCTAGTGAATATTTTTTTCCACAGTATTCCCAAATTTCCATGTTGACCACAAAACATTGCAAGATAGATAGATTATGTCCATCAATTTAATGTTTCATTTGTTTTGTTCTTTTAACAGAGGCAAGAGGATATATATAGGAAGTGGGAAGATTTTAAGGCTATACAACAAGAGGATAAATCCAACTACTTGGAGCAAAAAGTTGAGCTTCAGCGGAAGCTAATCAAAGCTTACGACGATCTCTTTCTTGAAAGACGGCTTAAGAATGACAGAAAACTTGAAGAGGTAAGGAGATGGTTTTAATATTCAAGTTTGATTCCTTATATCCCATCATCTGATATGTATAGCTCTATGTCTTCGTTATTGGGCAATACACTGCCATACTGATTTACTCCATTTACAATACTTTGTATTATATTACCAACTTATGATAGGTATCATGCCTGACATCAGATATTATACAAAATGATCATTTCAGGATATACCTTTTTATTTCAAGGTTATCAGTTTTGGAACAGTATAAGATCAGTGTGGCAATGCTACTGTCCTTACATTTCTATATGCATGTTTATATTTTGTGTTATTCCCTTCCACCATCATCAAGATATGTTATGCATGATACTACATTTTAGTTAACAAAAAATGCAGTATTTTAACATAAAGCTAGAAATTTACTTTGTAATAATATGTTGAACCAAGCAAGGTGCAATGTACTTGCTGAATACACTGACTCCATTTGAGGGTTCATTTGGAGGCATAAAAGTATCCAAAATGTCTCTTTTGTTATAAGTTTGATTTTATTGTATCCATGATCACTGTTAGTATTCAGTAATGCAGACCTGCAAACAAAAGTAGTTAAAAATTACCCATTTTATTCATGCGATGTTGAAACTTCGTAACTGTCTTTGTGGGGCTTTCTGACTCAGAATTTTGTACTACTGTA
>BQKZ01003269.1:0-11879 GCA_036244855.1 Temnopleurus reevesii
TTACTCACCAGCATCAGTCCCGTATGTATGGTCAAAAGAAGGTCCACTTTGAGGAGTAGGGGTGCCATCATATCCCCTTGAATATACAGTCCCGATGGGTCTGAGCCCAGAGAAGGGGTGTTATCCTGCCCCCTTTACCAACCTGCATCACTCCCATATGTATACCAAAGAAAAGACCCAGTTTCAATCCCACAACCTTGTATACCCACGAACATCAGTACTATCGGAACTGAGCCTGAAGTAGCATTGCTACTCTGCCCCCTTTAATACACATGTACCAACGAACATCAGTCTCATCAGTACTGGGGCCTGTAACATAAAAGAGATACAATTAATCTCGCAATAAATTGCATCTCTGTAGTACACGTTTTGCCATAGACCTGCAATAGATATTTATTGCAAGTTTAATTGCATCTTTTATGTTACAAGCCCCTGATCCGGGATTATTAGTGCTATCCCGACCTCTTTACCAACCTGCATCAGTTCCATATGTATGGTCAAAAGAAGGCCCGGTTTCAGGAGTAGGGGTGCTACCCCGCCCCCTAGTCCAATCGAGTTCATCGGTCACATTCTGCTGCTGGTATTCACAGATATCAGGAGTCTCAAAGTCACACTGAATGAGTGATGGTATAGCAGAGGGTGCTGGCGTCAATGCAACTGTCAGGTGAAAATAGCTTTTGAATTTAAATACTTATGGTGCTAAATAATTCTAATCGAAAGCCTTAGTGCAAGACATATCTACAATTAAAGTGTACCAAAGTGTACACAAAGATTTTATTTTACTTGTCTTGGTAATTCTTACAATAAAAGCTTCTTTTGGATTTATTTCATCAAATGACCTTAAAAATATGATGAAATTAGGATAAATAATTTAAACATTGACATGCAACATGCAATGTAGTCAACAGATCTGATTTATCAATGTTTAGATTGGGGAAAGACATATTAATTCACCATGAACACGAAAATCTTCAAATACACCTGACTCATCAGATTTGAAAACTATGACGTAATTATATGAATTTTTTTGAATTTCTTTTAACTGAACTCATTGGAGTCGCATATTGACAGTGGCAAGAATTGGACCACTCTGCACATGAAATCGAAACTCTCTAATTTCTGTATGCTATAAAACCCTGTCCCTTACTTACAAATGCATCAACAATCTTGCTCCAGTTTATTTCACAGATCTACTCGTCCCTCAAATATTTAATTACAATACCCATTCTATAATGTCAAAAATACTCATACCCAAAATGCATTGGTGATAGGGCATTCTCTATATTAAACTGCCCAACATATCTGGACCACTCTACCCCTCGTAATTAAAAATAATCAAACACTCTCTTCAGTTAAAAGTATCTCAAAACATACCTTTTCTTGTAATTATATGCTGCATTAATATGTGAACTTATTTCTTTGTAATGCATTTATTCTTATTTGTTTACCTTTAACGTATTTCTTCTACCCTTCCTAAATGCGCTTTTAATTTTATCAAAAGGCGTTTTAAAAATGCAAAATTATAAAAATAATTTATTATTGCAAACATTTAAATGCCTCAGAACAAAGAGTCGGGGTAAATCGTGTTGCTTCCGGGGTCCTATGTGACCGGGGCTTAAGCTTATTCATTATCCTGATTAACGGAACTCACTTTGAGGGCAGTACCCTCTGATCATACGGACATCATCGATGGCTGTGTCTCCATACTCTCCTGTGATGTATGCCTCAATAGTCACTACAAACACATCAGAGTCGGCTCTTGTCACATCAATCTGAAAAAATAATAGAATAAAGCTGATGATTGGTCTGTTATTAGTAGTATACTTAATATTTTTGAAGAATTGTAATATTATTCAATTCAATTTATTCATTTTAGATTATAGTATCTTATGATATTTCCATAATGAAGTGGAAATAAAATCAATCAATCAATCTAAAATTATATAAAATCTGAAAGTCTCTGACTAGGCCTTGTAAATAAATATTGGGGAAGGTTACTTCATAAGACCAAGTGTCATTTGTGAGTAACTTATGAAGTGTTACTACAAAGTTGCGATTGATCGATTGATTGATTGATCGATACTTGATCGGTACGCGCCAATCAAAATCAATGTTTCATGCACAAAATAACCTGACTGGCCGGAAAACCGGCCACAAGTCATATTCACAGAAATCTGTGGTCATATGACTTCTTTTCGTGGCATGTGACTTCCAGGGCGACCCGATTTCAATCAGGTGATCAAACACTCTACGGCTTTTTTGTTAATCTTTTGAAAAAAAAGGTTAATAAATGTGATGGGATATAGCAATAAAAACAAACACATCCGAGTGGGCTCTTGCAATAATACTAGGAGAGTCCGCAGAAGATAATGATGGCTCTGAATACTGTTATGGTAGTGATTTTGATGACGAAATTGATACGGACGATGAGGTTGAAGCAGCTAATGTTTCTAATCACCTCCAGCCCAGTGCAAGCAAATGGTAATGGTAATGGTCAAGATGGGAATTATCACAGCGAAATCGCAGAAGAAAAGGTTAGCCAAAAGAAACAAGTTTTCTTATTCATTTTATTTTGTCAGCACATTCCCTTTTATATAGTAATCATTATTTTATTCTGTGCAGAATGCACTTTTATAGTAGACAAATACAGAATTTATGTGATTAGAATACAAAAAAATTGAATTGTTCAAATTTTTAACAGAAGTCAAGAATGCAAAAAATTCAAACAACTCCGGGTATAACTCACAAAATATGAGAATAGTGCAGGGTTCAAAGGATTAAAAGCGTAGAGTGTGCGCGATTTGCAATTCATATGCAACTGCAACTTTGAAGCAATATCAATATGAGGCTCGTCGCGACAAAAGGGCCCTTAAGCTGTTTACGCGTACGTGGTAAAACTCTGCGCGGTAGCGTGACGTCACGACGAACTGAACAGGAGAATGAAAAGAGCTAGGTTTGGTACCCAGGCGTAATGCTAAACAAATATCAGAACATTACGGTAAAAATCAGAATCCTGTAACGGTACACACGCTGCTTCTTTATGTTATTTATAATCATACTCACATCCGTGTAAAGTGTATTCAAATCAACTTTTGCGCCAGGAAATAAATATCAGAGAAAAAAATAAGAAATAGTTGAGGAGTGGAAATCATTTGAGTGTTCCAAAAATGAGAATTGTTAGATTTACCCTCAAATAAACAGTAATCAGCATGATAAAACGGTCATGATTTTGATATCGTCTTTGTTTCAAGACTAATTTCAATTTCCCGCAGATATTATCAATAGCATTATTGATATTTGTATTATTGTCGTTCATGTCATCACCATCATCATTTCCAGTGTTTGTATAGTATCATTATGATTATCGCTGTAAATGTATCTTTATAGTGGAGAGGGCTAGGGAGTTCAGGAAAGATATATTTTTCTAGTCCAAACTTGAGGCAAAAAAATGCGGTGATATCGGGAGTGATTTGAGGTTTCCACAATCAAACCGAATAAAACACTAAACAAATAGATATTAAGAAATATTCCTTGCAAATAAAGCCATACTAAACATGATACTTGAAAAATAATGTTCTCGCCCATTTTTTTTTCTCGTAACTTTGAATCAATCGCAAAAGTTCAAATGAGTGAAGGTGATAAGTTGATTTTTGCATTGTTAAAAGAAGAGACTACCTCAAAACAGCCCCGAGCAGAAAAATCAAATGAATAGAACAAAAAAGATTTGGGAAAAATCGGACAGCTAATGAGAACTCCTGATAAAGAATTATTCGTTTCAGTAGACTCTTCTTTTAATGCGACATTGGTATGCGTAGCATATTTGTTTGTTTACGATGAACTCGAAGTGGGAAAACATTATTTGAAGAAAAACGATCTTGAAAAGATGATCAAAGTTCTCTGTAAATTAACTAAAAATGTGAAATGATTTTCAATGCAAATTTTGGAAAACGGATGTCACGAGAGATGGGAAATATTTTTTATGATCACGCCTGATGATAGTGAGTAAATCGGTAACAATGTGAACATTTTTTTTCGTAACTGAACATTAAAAAATTGGTTATGTTCTTTCTATAATGGTGATTCTGATGAATGAAAGAAAATATGCGAGGAGGAGCGTTTAATTTTTCGATTTGAAACCGCTATTGGTTTGAGATTTTTCTTCATTGAACTTTCAATCTTTTTATTTGTATATTTTTTTCCAAAAATTTGAACAGTCATGAATTACAGAATAGGGACACGAAATTATATGATTCTGAAGAAGATAAATTCAACCCCGGCTCTCTCTCTCTTTCTCTCTCTCTCCCTCTCTCTTTCTCTCTCTCCCTCTCTCTTTCTATCTCACACACACTTCATTATTTCCCGGTCTCGAAGGCTAATTTGATGGCCTTTCCACTCTCTAAAGTATGTTATTTAAAATCATCTAAAATATTCTAGATGAATAAGTTTATTTAGCATAAAGCCTTGTTTGAAACCTAGGCTTTCCCAACACTCCTGTTCAGCTCATTGTGACGTCACGCTACCGCGCAGTGGCTTACCGCGTACGCGTAAACAGCTTAAGGGCCCTTTTTTCGCGAGGAGCATCATAAAGTCTTCACATATTGGGGGGCAAATTTAATTTATAGATAATTGTATTCAGTTTGTCATGCACATCAATTGTTATCATCCCATCTACTAATCACTATAAGTGTACATTCGTGTATGCCATACAAAAAACATTATTGTTACAAGGAAGTCTAAATGGTTGATTTGAAATATAGAACTGAATATTATATATGAACAATAACATATGATATGGCCTCCTAATTCAATGCAAAAATTCTTCTGAAAAATTTGGCTACATCTAATATTTAAAACAAAGACATTGTGAATTGGATTTGACAAAAATTATGAAAAGCAAATTATCAAAATATCCACACATGATTTGTATTATATTATCAATTTTTGTAGGTCAAATCTAAATTAAGGTGATGTGAATTAATTGAGGTTTCAAAGTCATACTAATCAGAACTTGAACACCATAATTACAGGCAGGATTAAATCTCAAAGTGTGAAAAAATTTTAAGGTTTTTTTTTTGTATTAGAAAAATCTACCCAAGAATATGATTTGTTAAACAGAAGCATAAAAATCATATGAACAGAACATACATATATGTATTACAGTATCAATTTGGTACATGTCAAATGTAAATTAACACTGCTGAAAAGGTAATGTAAATAGAAAACAGGTTTCAAAGTCAGCCTGAGGACAATACTTGACCTTTAATACAGTGCATGGGCTTCAATGATTGTTTTGTTGTGATTATCAGTATACACCTTAAGATTACCACAGTTTGGTATAAATTGAACTTGAACTTGCTAATTACAAGCACGTTCAAACCTTAAACTGTGAAAAATGGTTAAAGGTTTTTTTTCCACTGATTTTTGCCCATATTTCTAATCATTAAAAATTCTAAACTCTTTCATTTCATATCAGATTTTCGTCAACCCTTTTTGTTGTGCTAACCAAAGTGTTCTGCTCAGGTTAAAAAAAATATCTTGGGGTAGATTCTTTTAAACCCTCAATATCTTATCTTTATAAAGAGTGAAGAATCCTACCGGTGCACAGATTCCAGCTCTTCTAGAATATGCATAAGGTGTATGAATTCAAGGCTTTCATTAAAAGTCAATAAATGAGAATATTATTCCCATGTTTTATATTACAAACATATACTTACATTTTGCTAGGCTGTTGCATTATTCATATTTTAATTTTGAACTTATGCATAAATCAACAAAAAGTTAGTATCTATTCTGGTGCGTGTGCAGACAAACAGTGTAGATGAAAAGTGTATTACTTCTTCTCGCATTCATACTTGATGGTTTATTATTGACTAAGTATTGGTACAAACCTGAGCAATGTTCCAATGGTTACCCTGTATGTGAAACAGTACAACTCTATGCCTCGCTCCTATCGATAGCTGCTAACCTCCATACTGGTATCACCTAACCCCTACCCACATCCTATCAGTAGCTCATCCTCACCCCCATACTGGTATCACCTAACCCCTACCCACATCCTATCAGTAGCTCATCCTCACCCCCATACTGGTATCACCTAACCCCTACCCACATCGTATCAGAAGCTCATTCTCACCCCCATACTGGTATCACCTAACCCCTACCCANAAGTATTGGTACAAACCTGAGCAATGTTCCAATGGTTACCCTGTATGTGAAACAGTACAACTCTATGCCTCGCTCCTATCGATAGCTGCTAACCTCCATACTGGTATCACCTAACCCCTACCCACATCATATCAGTAGCTCATTCTCAGCTCTGAATACATACATCGTAAGATTACAAACCGGAGCAAAGTTTATTGGTTGCTTTGTGTACCAGAATGACTCAATGCCTCACCCCTGCAGGTACCTCCTTACCCCCTACCAGTAGCTCATAACCCTCTACCGGTAGCATCTCACCCCTACAGGTACAAACTCACCCCCTACCGGTAGCTTCTAACCACCCATACACATACACCATCAGATCCCCTATTATACACCCATACTACGAACCTGAGCAAAGTTCCATTGGTTGCCTTGTGTCCCAGTACGAATCCACTCCTAACCACTTCCCTAGTCATACCTTCACACTCCCTTATGCATAGCTAAGTCCAGAAGATCAGAGAAAGCTACTGTTTACCTGTTTTCGTGTAGGATCCCTACAGAAAAACAGGTAAATGGTAGATTTTGTAGACCCATACTTCAAACCCGAGTACCAGTACGACTCCACTCTATACCCCCTAGCGGTAGCTCCTCACCATCCTTCGTCAAATACAACATGAGATCCCCCTATTAGTCTATAGACCCATACATGTACTACGAACCTGAGCAAAGTTCCATTGGTTGCCCTGTGTACCAGTATGACTCCACTCCTCACCCCCTACCGGTAGCTCCTAATCAGTCTTTGTCACATACACCCCGAAATCCCCTATGGTAAACCTGTCCTACCTACCTGAGCAAAGTTCCATTGGTTGCCCTGCGTACCGGAACGAATCCACTCCTCACCCCCTACCGGTAGCTCTTCATCCCTATTGATGGCTCATTATCCCCTTCCGGTAGCTCATTATCCGCCCTTGACACATACATCCTCAGTTCCCCTACTCTAGATCCATACTACCTACCTGAGCAAAGTTCCATTGGTTGCCTTGCGTACCGGAACGAATCCACTCCTCACCCCCTATCGGTAGCTCCTCTCCATCCTTTGTCACATACACCCCGAGATCCCCTATGGTAAACCTGTCCTACCTACCTGAGCAAAGTTCCATTGGTTGCCTTGCGTACCGGAACGAATCCACTCCTCACCCCCTACCGGTAGCTCTTCATCCCTATTGATGGCTCATTGTCCCCTACCGGTAGCTCCTAATCAGTCTTTGTCACATACACCCCGAGATCTCCTATGGTAAACCTGTCCTACCTACCTGAGCAAAGTTCCATTGGTTGCCTTGCGTACCGGAACGAATCCACTCCTCACCCCCTACCGGTAGCTCCTCTCCATCCTTAGTCACATACACCCTGAGATCCCCAATGGTAGACCCATGCATGTGATAGTAGAACTGGAAACACTTGGTCCCTCCAGCTTGGACCTGGTCCTGCGGGCTAGTCAGTCGGATAGTCTCATATAAGAGCCATTCATTGGTCTTCTCTACATACAGGTACATACCATCTGAAAGATAACCAGGAGAATGAAATAATAATGATTTAATGATGCATGGCGCTGCAAACCCACATGTGCGTAAATGCCTAGGGCAACAAATCTTTTTTCTTTCTTTCGTTGTTCTCGTTTAGCCACTTATTTTCCTCTTTCCTCTCCCTTCTCATTTTTCCTCATTTTTCTTCTTTTTCTTTATAACGTAACACTTTTCATTACGTCACGCGCATCTTATTTTGGCGCGCGCTGGAGATATTTTTTTAACAAGACGCATAATAAATTTGTCATTACTTGACAATGGCCTATGGCCAAAATATCGTACTTTATATCGTCACATGGAGTTTTCATTCATATTTGATTTATATACATGTTATTTCTCCAAGCAGAACACTATTTTTATTATACATACATTTACATGCGAGTCTAGATATGAGTATTGAGAATAGCAACAATACAAAACACTAGATGAATGCTCGACCACGCACAGTCAAAATTTATGCCTCCGCTATCACGCAATCAGAAAAATATGTACCATGCCATTTGTTCCATGCCATCAGAAATCAAAAACATTTTACAAATTTTGGGCACTGCGACCTTTAACCCTGTGAACCCAAAATCTCATCAGTTCTTCGTCACCTGCTTATAAATATTTGAGCTACACACTGTAAGTTTGAAAGAAATTGGTTCAATTTTGCTGTTATAAGTTATAATAATGAGCTTTATCAAGTTTTTCTGCCCAGTGACCTTTGACCCACTGAACCCAAAATCAAGCTAATCAGTGCATCCTCACATGCTTAATCCAAGTTTGGTCAAAATCTGTACAGCAGATCTGAACTTATTGCGGTAACAAGCTATTTTGGGTGATTTTTACAGGTTTTTTGGCCCTGTGACCTTTGACCCATTGAACCAACAATCTAATCAGTTCATCCTCACATGCTTATACATACTTGAGCCAAGTTTGGTCAAAATCTGTACAGCGGTTCTGAACTTATTGCGGTAACAAGCTATTTTGGGTGATTTTTTACAAGGTTTTTGGCCTTGTGACCTTTGACCTTTGACCTTTGACCCATTGAACCAAAAATGTAATAAGTTCATCCTAACATGCTAATACATACTTGAGCCATATTTGGTCAAAATTTGTCCAACAGTTCTGAACTTATTGCGGTAACAAGCTATTTGGGGTGATTTTTTACAAGTTTTTTGGCCTTGTGACCTTTGACCTTGACCAATTGAACCGAAAATCTAATCATTACATCCTCATATGCTTATACATACTTGAGCCAAGTTTGGTCAAAATCCGTCGAGCGGTTCTGAACTTATCGTGGTAACAAGGTCCAGACGCACGCACGGGCGCACGCACGGGCGCATGCATGGGCGCACGCACTCACGCACGGACGCACGCACGCACGCACGCACGGACGGACAACCCAAAAACATAATGCCTCCGGCACCACCTTACGGTGGGGTGGCGGAGACATAAATAAGTGTTTTTCAGAGTATACCAGACTTTGACAAAGGTTAAGATACCCAAAAGTTAGAATAATAGATGCAATTTATATAGCGCACGTATCCACTCTGCGGAGTGCTCAAGGCGCTTTTACATTATTATTACCCTGGCTTTAGCCCGGCAGCCATTTACGGCGCACTTGGCATTTCAAAGAATAAATATTCCTGCCAGGTACCCATTTACCTCACCTGGGTCGAGTGCAGCACACTATGGGTAAATTTCTTGCTGAAGGAAATTAACGCCCTGGGAGAGATTCGAACCACCGACCCTCTAGTTAAGAGGCGAGAGTCCGAACCACTACACTACGACGCTCCCATGGCTGTTTTGTGTATCTACGTGGCAAGATATCCAGTTTTAAGTAACAAGGAGAGAGCTTAATTACATTTGCCCAAATCTAGATATCATAATAATAGTGTGCATGATAGTTTAGGCATCATGTTTTTTAAGAGCACTAAACTGGATAAGAATGTTTCTGGAAAAAAATACAAGTATAATCCAAAGAAAACACTGTGGAAGGCTATTTCCTAAGTAACACATTAAACACCCTTAAGACAGTTCCAGAACAACTACACACATGTACAACAGTGAGGAAGCAGTTTGAAAAGATAATGGAGGGGGGCATTTATGCTGTAAATTTAATTCCAACAGAATGTTATGGATTCTTGAGGGATGCTGTCAATTGGAAAACCATGGACAGTACTAGTGTTTTATGTCCATGGAAAGAAGTCTTCAGAAAAGCTCTTTTGAAAACTTGAATTGTATTTACAAGGAGTATTCAACAGTCAATTTTGTATATGATTATAGAACGAGATTCACTCTGCTATGAATTCATTAAAAATATTTGTCTATTTACAATGTTGAAAAAGATTTTGAAAGGCTTTCTGCTAGGTAAGATAGATAGATTATCACGAAATGCTTTTTCAGGGTGGAATAATTTGCCCTAATTCACTTCACTTCAAACTATGAAAGAGGAGTAAATTTCATATTCATATACATTGTAAGCAACCACTTCTGTAAACAAAACATTGCAATTTTATTTGTAATTGATTGCTAATTATTAATATTTATTTAAATGTCCCTCAAGTAATTTTCCAAATCGAGCAATATCTGAAATGGCACAGGATGATTCTAACTTTTGTCTAACTTTTGTACTCACTTCTGAAATAGAGTATAATCAAATTTTTCTGATTATGTGAAAATCTAAAAAAAAAAAAAAAAGTAATAATAATTTGTAAACTGCCTGGAATGGAAAAAAGTGAACTTAGAGGGAAACTAAACATTACTTATTTTACTGGGCAGGCTGATATGTTATCAAATCGTTTTGCATGACCACAAGTTTAACATTGCGAGAAAGTCGAAGGGTATACAGTAAATGCTGTTTTGAGATGAAATTGTCCAGAACTCGTAGATCAGTCATTTATTTCAGTGGTTTTTAAATCTTTTGAACTAATTACAAGCACTAAGAACCTTATTGACATTTTCCTGTAAGTCAATGAGCTCTGTTCACCAGAAAGGTGAATTTCCCACCGATATTGTCTAGTGCCTATGTGACCATGTTCAACGAAATGACCATGTTGGACGGAATTTTATTCAATGTTTCCCTTATTTAAAGACAAAGAAGAAGATATTAGATCTTTTTATCTGTTACTATACAACCTAACTTTTCTATCAAAGGTAAAAAATTCAGAATTCGGGACAGTTGCCAAAATAGTAATATTTTCATTCCGTCCCGACATGGCCCATCTTTCAACAGCTACAGTTTCCATACAAACAATGTTGGATAAACGAGCTTTTCACAATAAAATCATTGAATTTAACTACTGTTCATTTAACTACTAATTTATAGCTGATCAGTGAAAGTTAACATGGCATACAAACTACAGTGAAAAAAGTCAGGGGTACCCATTTCTATCGATTCCGTCTGACATGGTATAGTCCTGGTTATAACTGAGGAAGGGGTCACCCGGAGAGGTAGAAATTTTCATGCGGTCGATCCAGACTAGTTTTTTTTGCTGAACAAGAATATATTGGGTAAACGGGCTGTATCCTGAAGGTAAATGCGTGAGGGTGCTCTTTTCAAAATGGCCACCATATCATGACCGCGCTCACGAAATTTAAATACCTCAATATACATTGTATAATAGCTGACCCTCGTCTTGCTGTGTAACCGGGCACAACGAGCCAGGCCATGGGTCGGCCCATACCATTCATTGTAACCGGGGTCTAAAACTTTATCCATTTGCCTGTTGATCGATATATACCAGGGTTCCTGGAGGCATGCAGTCAATTGAAATGCTTACAAATTCTCAAAAACCTGTGCTTGAGAAGATACCAATTAGGCGCAGGCTAAAGCGTGAGTCTCACACAGAATACACAAGACAAATTGGCATCTCTGCGACTGGAGAAATCCAACATCAATAGTTTCCAATGTTGGCAGCCCTACTTATTATATTAATTTAGCAGGGCTGTCAACCTTCAAGTACTCGGTAGGGTGTGCTTATACAGGCAACATAATAACATAATATTTCTTTTGAATTTCGCAATAAAAAAAAAACATAAGTACATAATCCTTGAGGTACATTTCAATTTCCATCTTAACTAGGTGGACCAACACCCTACAAGCTGTGCTTTTTAGTTGGTCCTCCTTCCCTTTCGAATTCGTGAAATCAAATCGTTCATTCTACT
>BQKZ01003270.1:3391-42713 GCA_036244855.1 Temnopleurus reevesii
GGGGGGGGGAGTGAGATAGGGGGCGGCCAAAGGAAGAAACTGGACGCATTACATGTTCGAATTCGCGCTTCATCATTTTTCTTCATTTCTAGATAATGTTTCGAAATTTCAATAATACCTCTTCAATATGTCGATGCTTTTTAATTTACATGTAGCATTCCATTAACCCAAAGTTTTGCTTCTCTTTTCAAAACCTCTAAAGAAAGAATAGAACAATAGGCGTTACTATTCTTGGACTCGCTACATCAGCAGTTAAACGTTTGAAAAAATACGGACGGTGAATTTATCAAATATGGCATCTCTAAAGTGACAAACGCAGTAAAATGTTGGTACTTCCCTTTTGCTTCAGAGGAATGCACGACCACCACGAAGTCTCGCCTTTGGCAATGGGTGAACTCTGTAAACTCAATTTTGAGACACAGCTTTGTATCATAATTTACATATACTGAAGGTGTTTTTTTTTCTAAATAATTCTGAGCTAAACTAGAATCTTAAAAATGATCGTCACCTGATCGTAGAAGCGTCGTAAGGTGTAATGTTTCTTACCATATCCTTCAATCCGAGGGGCGTGGTTAAAATCATTTTCGCTAAATTCTTTCAGCCCCCCCCCCCCCCAGAAAAAAAAGAATGTGCACAGAACCTATAAGAGATGAATCGGTTACTGGCAGGCATTTATTCCTTAGAATGCAACGCCCGTAAAACAGCTGCACTGATAAAGCCAGATCAATGTGCTATATCGCAAAACAAAAATATAATCGGTATGATATTTGTGTATTTAGAACTTAAAATCACAAATTCGGCTTCCCTTTCTATAGTTTTCAAAAGATCTATTTCAATAGCACTTAGCAGGTGGTCTCGGCATGCTCAGAGACATGTGCTTTGGAAAGTCACAACAATATTTTGAAATCAGAACAATTACTGGGCAAAAGTACATCCATCATTTCGGCCATTTTGTTGATTTTCTATAATTGCGGCAAGGCCATTTTTTTATATAAATATATTTAGCCTTTTTGCATGCCTTGAAACACGTGATCTGATTGCCTATTATTTGCTCTATAGAGACTTTTTAAACAGTGAAACGAAAACGATGAGGTCAAAAATATTTCATAAGGCTTCTTGACAGTACAAAAATAGATATGAACTTTGCTTTCATGCTTCGAAAATTGTGGTCCATTTTTCTTCTGGTGTAGGAGAAATCGTATTTTCAAAGGAAGTTTTTTTTTCAATAGAAAATAGATTCATATTTTTGTCACTTGCTTTTTTATATAGAAATTATTTCAAGGCTGTCGTTAAATAGATAGATTTAATTTAAAAAATTGTGATTTGTTTTTGCATGCTTCCATCCATGTGCTTTGACCGTCGCCCTTTCTTTAGGAAAATAGAGAGGTCATTTCAAACAATATCGAAAATAAATATCGATGAATAAATCCGAAGCTTTTTGTCATTTTCTATAACAAATCCAAGGTTATTCTTCAATAGGGAGTGGCTGGAGTCATTTTGCATGCTTAATGCCATGTGCTATGCTTTCATCATCTAAAAAGGGTGTATTTTGACAGCGAAACTATATATATATATATATATAATCGTCAATATTTTTGTTTGGCTTCTTGCCACCTAAATTTTGTAAGGAGATTACTTTATATACAAAACAGGATAAATATCAATAAATATAAAAGCTTTTATCACTTCTTTTGATGTGTGATAATAAATTCAAGGCTATAAACGGGGAGNATTTGTAATTCATTTCTGATTATGAGTTCCTATTGTTCATTTTCTTTTTTTGAGGGGTCCGCACTCTACAAGCATTGCTTTTTAGCGGATCCCTCCACTTCATCAGTATTTCTATCATTAAAAAAAAGAAAGAAAGCACTCCATAAAATGTATTTTTTTTTTACTTTGTATGTTAACTGCTTTGTACAAGAATTGTCAATGTTATGTTCATTATACTTTTGTTATACAGAGTTATATTCACCTTTTTTTGGTAAATGTTCATTATACTTTGTATTATTTCTGATGAAGTGAAAATAAATGAATTGAATTGAATTGAATTGAATGAGCTTTGACTTCCATTGCAATATTTTACAATAACAGTAGGTATTTTTAAATCATACAATGCAAAAATAAATATGAATAAATAAATCATAAGCTTTTGTCACTTTCTATGAAAGTTCTAAGGTTACCTTATGATATATATAGGATTTGATATTGCATGCTTGATGCCATGTGCTGTTCTTAATAAAGAAACCATATTTTCTCAAGTGAATGTTTTACAATGGATATAGATCATGTATATAAAACTACCGAGAGATTGAGAGGCTTCTAGCCATTTTGTTTCAATATCATATCAGTTTGTAGATATGCGATATTTTCAGCAGTTCTGCATGCTTGTTCACACGTGCTTACAAAATAGTTCATGAAACTAAATGTATAAATAGTGTTTTATTGTACTTTATTTCTTAAATTGGATGGAATCAAGCTAAGTTTTGAACAAAGTAATATGGTTGATGATTTTAGCAATGTCAAACTACACTTTTAAAAAGATGTTCAGAGAGGTACGAACAATTCTACGAACGACGGGTGACCTTTTCTGGAGCTTTGTGATAATCCGTGACATTCAATCGCACCTGCGAAGGGGGTCACCAATCTTGCGTAGAGTCATGCGCAGATGTACGCACAGCTTTATGAAACAAAAGTCTGGATGACCAAAAAAGTCGCTCCCCCCCCTGATCATGACTTGTGTTCGCCAAATGGTTGTCCTGAGTTTTTACAATTTTGATTTATGAAAGCGAAAATGTTCGGTTTACCCGTGCAAATATGTTAAAAAGACGTTTCATTAATGCAGGCATTTCACGCGCTCCCAGAGTGCTAATTTTTGTTTTTTCAGAATGAAGACATATGTAGAACGAGAACATGTTCAGTTTGCATTTATAGATCAGTGAACTATGATAAACTTTGAATCACCCCATCATCACGTTCCCACAATCACAATCAAAACGTTTGACAGAGCCCAGCAGGGTCGGTTTCATAAAACAAAAAGAAAATATAAAATATTAACGAGCGAGTGACTTTCATAAACTATCAAAATGGTGGCCTGGTGGCGTTTAATTGGTTGCCTTTGGTATTATACTACGATCTCGGATTGGAATAAGCTTTTTGACACACATCGATTAAAGCAATAAAATAATTGCAATACAACCTCGGTTTAGGGGGTAATGTAAATAGTCCGAATGTTGTCTGTAAATACATTATATCTTGAAAAGCATTGTAAAGGGATAGATAAACTCCACCAAGGGGGCAATGCTTCCTCTATTATCTTTTGATTTATTTGAGGATTATATGCAAGAAGTACATTCAAGATTGAACGGGGGCTTGTGCTTGACCGATTTAGAAATTTGCTCCCTACAGGAGCTGACTAGCAGAAAACAACAACAAAAAAGTGATATTACTTTTCATCTGCCCCACCCTCTTGTGACATGGTTATTAGCTAAAATTAGGCACCCCTCAGCATTTTTCGAGCCCTTTTGCACTTTTTTGCACCCCCTCCCCCTGTGTGAGTATGAGAACAATAAACTACCAGAATGTTGATTTACAAAAAAGCTAACGTACCTGCATTTGGTATGCACCAATTTTAATTTCAAAGCACAGCTTAATTGGCGTTTTGGTATTAACCTCGCTCTACCTTTTTTGTCTTAACCAAATGCATATTTAAAGTGACGATTCAAGGACTTCATTATACATTGATGACCAAACGATTTGTCTCATTTGATACCTTTTGATAAGGTTCATTCACTTCTTCCGTCATTTAAGCAGCTGACATTGATCCAATTTCAACACTATAATTCAGGGCATGACCTGTTAAATAATTAGATAATGTACAAATGAAGTGCTAAACCAAGGGTATAGTTGATACAAATCATGATCAAACAGATTACCAGAACATTTTCTTAATTGATTTAATGAGAGAACGGTGTCATTGACTGATATATCGCAACCACATAGTCTTTAGGAGAAGGATTTTCTTGTAATCTTACATGTTAACACGTGTTAACATTGTCTGGTATTTGATAAAATGTATCACTTTGTTATCAATCTAATAACATTAAAGCATGATTGACAGTCAAGACATCCACGCTTTATCAAAATTATTTCAAATTCTGCACGAGGTTTCACGCATCAACCTGCCCTTCTTCATTCGTCAGAAGTATTTCAAATACTGTTTAAATAGGTCTATCGAAAATTGTTAAAAGACATTTCATTCATCAAATGATCTAATGAAAAATGAAAATTAGGTTGCATTGAATTTTGATTGTGCTATCGAATAATGAGAATGATGATGTTAATATAAACTATTTTTTTGTTTCAGGTTTTTCATTTATTAATTTTAAATGGATGTAAAACAAGTTTTGTCTCCCAATCTGTAAGCTTTTCGCTCCATCCATGCGCTTTTCACATGCACTGATGTGCACAGTCTTATATTCCCCTTCTTCCTCGTTCTCCTCCTCCTCCTCCTCCTCCTCCTCATTCTTATCCCCCTCCTCCTCCTTATCATCCTCCTCCTCTTCATTCTTATCCTCATCCTCCTCCTTCTTATCCTCCTCCTCCTCGTTTTTATCCTCCTCTTCATTCTCATCCTCCTCATCCTCCTCTTCCTCATTCCCCTCCTCCTCCTCCTCCTTCTCCTCCTTCTTATCCTCATTCTCCTTATTCTTATCCTCCTCCTCCTCTTTCTCCTCCTCCTCCTTCTCCTCATCATCATCCTCCTCCTTCTCATTCCCCTCTTTCTCATTCCCCTCCTTCTCCCCTCTCTTCGGTTCTCTCCTTCTCTCTAACCGTGCTCCTCTCTTTCCTTCTTTCTATTTATCTGTCTTCTTCATTTTTCCCTCCTCTACCATATGATTTGTCTCTCTCTTCCTCTCCTGCATGCCATGAGCAGGGCATCAAGGTGCGAATAATTATCCCAATAAAACCACTCTTGAATATAATCGGATTTGCCTGCGGTTGGTGGCTAGTATAGTACACACGAATCCAACCACACTTCGGCAATAGGCGGGTTTGCTAATAGATGCAAATTTTATGCATACCTCTAACACAAAGGTTGTTCTTGACAACCCGAAAGCTTGCCCGAGGCTTGCCCGACATAGCAACAAGTAATGTATGCAAACTGAATTCCAAGTATTAGAGTCTTATTGTTATCAACCGGCCTACGGAATACCGCGTAACTACGTTAAACGCACATAAATTTGAATGTATAAGTAAACCCGCCTATTGTTAGAGAAAATACATTATGTCCGGCGTATATTGAAGTTGAGAATACACTCATAGGGATTAGAAAGAGGCTGGGGAGTAGCATGGCTGACGCTCATGTGTGCTTGGGTCGAGCGCAGGCCGGATGTATTCAACATTGGGTCAACTCCTCTACTTGCGAATTAAATATGAACTCCTTGCGCATAGGTGTATATTCTAAAGGCAAATTCACGCGTTTGCGTTTTTAGTCTGCGTCGGCCTAGCATTTTCGACAATTGAGAAAACGGTCCGTAGTGGGTGGACTGACGTTCGGCGTACGCACCTTGAGCGCAAGCCGAACGTCAGTCCACCGTCTGATCCGCATATACTGTCCACTCTGGGAGCGTTTTTAATTTCTAAATACAATACGCTGGGCTGAAGCGGGCTAAAAACGCAAAGGTGTGAGTCGGCCTTAAAGAGCGTATACGCAGTTAATGCGTTAGTTAAAATGTGTGACAAAGGCTGTAGCACTTATCTTTCAGAACCTTCTGACACAGGTAATGTGATATTACAATTTCTCGTCTCCAGCAAGAATGATCTTACACTGTTATGTATCAGTCACCTTGGTTACTTTCGTCACTATATATATACCGATAGTCAGGCATAACGCCAGGGCTTTGAATGATGCGATGCCCAAATAACAAGCATTCTTTTTTGTCTTAAAGTGTAAAAAGTGGACTACTACTATAGCAAATAAAGACCAAGAGTAACATAGTGATTTACAATTCATCAAAGTGTATAAGGTAAATAATAGATTAAGGAATAAAAGATCTACCATGCATGGTTAATTTGCTTTGGAATATATCAAAGTGCAAGCTGTCGAAGAAATTTTGTCGATATAATATATTTAGGGGGGGGGGGGGAGGGAGGAATGAATTTAAAAAAATAGAAGAATTCAATTTACAAAAGATGCAATAAATTGTTTTGGAGAGCAAATAGGTCTAGATGTAAGATAAAATGCAGTTGCTTTTTCGATTAAGAACAAAATACCTCCAAACCCACAAAATCTTATTCGTTTGAATACAAACACAATTATCGCTTGTAAATCACCTTCCGACCATTAGTGACAACGACAACTATTCTCTTTTTAAATGATCAATCGTCTTATATGTTATTTTCGCCTTATATGCTATTCTAATAACTGCTGTTATGTATTCTAAATGTCTTTTTAATTGTATGGTATGTCACAATTCAGCCTCCTGGCTGCTATGATATATTTTAATAAACATTGAATTGAATTGATCGATGGTTGAAGGAACTTCTTATCAAACAATCTACATGCATTTGGCGTCTAGTCGCCAAGCAATGTTTATATTAAGACAATGCTTAGAAAAAGTCGATTACGGTATCTTATGATTGGGTTCTAAATATATATTTGAACTGGCAAAGTTAAGACAATCTGGGCCCCGTAACAAAAATCTTTTTATTTGGTTGTACAATTGATATCAATCGCAAGTCTACGGGAAATCATGTACTAAAGATTTGCGATTAATCGCAATCTGTTTGATGTTACAAACCCCTGATGCAATGAATGAAGGCTTCTTGAAGGGTCACTCCAACCTTTTAAGGTGTGAATTCCTACAATAATCTTAGCTACTTTAAATATTAATTTAGAACTATTACATGTTATTTATAGAACTGCAAAAAGGTATAATTATCACTTTTTTTCTCTTTGAGTGCAGTATCATTTAGCGAGCACTACTGTCAGTGCTGGCAAAGTCTCAGCATTGTTTTTGTTTATAATAATGATAACAATAATATATACTAATAGTGGCTACTTGTAAAGCGCACAGGTCCACCTTTTGGTGCTCATGGCGTTTGAATGGAAATAGAAAAGTAAATGAAGACAATACAAAGGGAAACAAGAATATCCTGGACACAAAAATAAGGTATTTAAATGATGATGATGATGACGACGATGGCGTGCTGTTGAAAAGTATCTGCGCGAAAAGCGAGCATTGTAAGATAATTTTTTTAAAGCATTTCGTTTTGCTGTCTTGCTCTTGTTTTCATATTGCATAAAACATGGATTTCATAACAAAAATAATATCAACCAAAAGTTCCTATATCCTTGACACGATATCTAAAGCCCCGGTCACATAGGACCCCGGAAGCAACACGAGTCACCCCTACTCTTTGTTAATTCAAAGTTAACTGCCTCAGAACAAAGAGTCGGGGTGAATCGTGTTGCTTCCGGGGTCCTATGTGACCGGGACTTATACAAAATCCCATCGTAAATCATCGCTTAATCCCCCTGTCGTTGGTTCAACAGTTATAAAAAAAAACTTAACCGATAAAACGAGTCGCTTGATCTGGTTGTAAATGAAATATGTTACCTTGATCTAGAAAAAGAAAAAAAAACAAATCGATTTAGCCAACTTTTTTCACGCATATTAGTCTGAATCGACAAGAGATTGTGTACTTTTGAACGGGAAGGCGTTGACTCTAAATTGTTGACATTTGATTTTGCACGCGTCGTGCCCATTCAATTTCAGACAGAAAATATGTTTTGTTTGTTTCGTTCGAGCAAAGAGATAAAGGAGTAAAGCTGCTTTTTCCTCGTTGGTCCGAGTTTGTAAGTTGTGTGTTTGTGTTATTTCTGTATTTTCAAGTACAATTGTTGTTGTTATTGCTGCTGCTGTTGTTCCTGAATACAGGCAGATGTAAAAGTAGAACAAGCTAAATTATACAAGTTTTCAGGATACAAGTTAACGCGGGTTTCGCCCCGAGCTGGCTCTCTCTCTCTTGATCAAAATCCTCACCTGAAAAATAAATGTATCATCTTTTTCTCACAAACAACATTGCAGCCTGGTGGATGTTTGCAAAAGATGATAACAGAATTAGAAAAAACAAAGATCATGAAAAAATAGCCGATTTCGGATTGCTCGAAAAAAAAAACATGGGCCTACATGCATGCTAACCGATCTCTTATTTTACAACGGTCCCATGAAAGAAATATAATCACCTTGGTTTTAGTTTTGTTGGTCCCCTATAACCTCCCCTGCTCCCTGGCATCTGGTCTCCCTTGTGATCAAAATAAAAAAAATTGGATTCTTATTGCTAAATATCCCTTAAAAGCGCCAAGCAAACAATCTGCTAAGCAGCTAAGTGGGGTCAAAAGATTGCTAAATCTGTATTTTAGTATAGCTCTGAATAGAACCAAAACATTGTGCTGGATATTAATTTCCATGGGGGTATCTAGCCTCCACAAATACAAAAGATTTAGGTGGCCGGTATTGTCATGATTGTGTGAGCACAAAAGGCGGCCCATAATTCTTTGTACTCGGTGTTGCTGAATCCGCGTATGATTTCGGTGTTGTTGTTGCTGTTGTCATTGGTATTAATGACTGTTACTGCTTCACAAATCTGGGTCTTGAACCCTTTCCAAGAAGCTGTTTCATCATTTTCCATATCCCCTCACATAATATCATCTCATTCATTCATGAAAAACTTCAAGGGCGAGCGGACTTTTTCTTGAGTGACGGTTGGTTCAATGAAAATGATTAGTAGAACCGAGGAAAATTTGAAGGATAATCAAAATATTAGATTAAGTCAAATTTCCTAACACATGCTTTCTCCGAGAAAAGACACTGATGCATTTTAATGATACCCTTGAACTAGTCTCATAGATTCTTGGAATCCATTTTCGCTCACGGATTTTCCTCTTTGATATAGCATTTCACGTTGTCGCTAACATGGCTAACTCACAATATATCCATTAAAATGTCCTTTAGCTCTCCTATTAGCTTTTAGAGTGTCGCTTTTCATTTTCTTTCAGGATGAGGACTGGGCGTAATAAAATAAGTTTCCGCTATTATTTCTACCTACAAAAGATATCCATTTTGGTGGGGAGAGTATGAGCTTGAGAAATAAATGGAATACCTGACCGCAAAAAGCAAGAATAAATGAAAAAGAAAACCAAAAACATAATCCAATAACAAACAAACAAAACAAAACAAGACGAATAACACACAAAAAAATATTGAGAGCCATGAAACCCGGCATGATTAATAGCAGTAATTAAACCATGTTCTGTGAGTAAAAATAAGAATGTCGCTCCCCCCTTAAAAACACCTATTATTAATCAATGCCTATCTAACAGCCAAACGTAAAATTTTTGTGCTATATGTTTTATTTTTGCGGGAAGAGGGGCTAACTAACTTTTGTATTGCATAAAAGCTTTCAAACATTCCGAGATGATGATAATATTATCGATAACGGTTCTGCTATGAAGATCACATTTTCGCTAAGTACTCCCAGAGAAATCTAAAATCGACTCCAAGAGACATTTGAATATCTAATAGAAGAATATTTCTAGCACTTCAGCATACCTAACGCTTTCTCTTCTCCGCACGTATACCCATCGATATATCCTCATCGAGGTTGGAATGGCCCTCATCGCTAAATATACGATATTCCTTGGAGAATTCAAAATTCAATAATGCACTTGGCATAGACACGTGACCTGTCTCATTTATAGGCACCTCGGATTTATTTTTAGAACTGGATATTTACACCTTCCCATACCTCTACAGCAAATGAAGGAAATGTATACTGTCTTGTAGTTTCATGATCCTCGATCACGTTGCCAGTCCTGCGTTGCCCCACCCCTTCTGCCGCTCCTAAAAGAGAATAATATCATCATGATAGTATAGTCAAATATGAGCCAACTATCATTTTTGTCATAATTATTGGAATATTTTTCTAAACAAGTCTGACTGATTTTTTTTTATTTACTAGAAATTGATACTATATGACTATTTTTCTTCTGCCATCTGACTACTTTAACAAAATCTTAATCGGTTTGTTATGCAAAAGAAGGAAGGAATTGCATCTAGAATATAACATACATATCATTTTCCAATCCTTATTAATTGAAGCCCTAATCAAGCACTTACAGTTTACAGTTCGTGTAGAGGTTCTATTTGACATCTACCGTGCACAATAGCCCTCTAAATGTAGCGAATTATCATCTTTAGTGTAGATTCTCTTCGAACAAGTGCTCGGTTTTAGCCCCGAAGTACAAATAAATTTGCACCTAAAGAGTCCGTTTAACAGCTTTTTACACATGATATCTGTTTATCTCTCCGTTATCTTTATTTTGTTTTTATTTATTATTATTGTCATTATTATCATTATTATTATTATTATTATTATTATTATTATTATTATTATTATTTTTTTTTTTTTTTTTTTTTTGGGGGGGGGGGGGGGGGGGAGTTGATCCAACCCCATATACTCTTTGGAAAGAGATCCAAGAATAGCACCTGAGGGTCAGTGCGATCGTTGTCAGTACTCCGGTGTTGTACGTGTGTAGCGTATGCTTACATCAAGGGGAATTCCGGTGTTTTGTTTTTGTTTACGTCACCCATGTGTGTTCGTGACTGCACTCACTTCGGTAGCTGGAGAATGATTCAAAATGTGGTGCTTAATTTAGAACAGCTACAAAACATGATTGATGAAGATTTCAGACTGCGTTGATTCCCATGTGAGGCAATTTCACGCCAATATTAATGGCGCCCACGGCTGGTAGGGGGGATTCTCATGCGCATACCCTCCAGCTATTATTTTGTCTATACCCTGAAGGATTTTGTTCAGATTTGTTTGCTGTTTTGGGTTTGCTTATTTTCTTTTATTCTGGTGGTTATTTTTCTTTGTTGTTGTTGCTTTTTATGTTAAGTACTTAAATGTAAGTTTATCCTTCGATGACAGTATCAACACTCCTTTCGTATATGTTCGTAGTTAGATAGAAGACAGTATGACAAGGATTTTACGTATGTTAATTTGAATGTTACAGAATTCATATTTCGAAAAAAAAATGCAGACATTTGAAAAAAAAAGGAGTCGCGATTTCAATATGAAGCAAAGAAAAATACTTCAAAATTAGTAATTGGCATTTGTGATTCAACATGCAAGATTGATTTATTGATCAACAGAAATAACAAATCACAGAAAGTCAATTTTTAAAAACTTTGATAAAAACCGATTAAATGAAACCTGCAGATAATAGCAAAAAGTAGAACACAGGAATTTCTTAAAGTATTTGTGAAAAGGAAAAATAATCACTCCTTTTGCAGTCCGATGCACTGTCGTTATCATGAAGTAGAACGATCGATTCCTCAAATATCTTCTGACGTCTTGTGGATTTTATCCATTTGATTTGTCTTGAGTAAAGGAAATAAACCAATAACGAAAAAAATATTATCTTGATGGGCACTCCAAGTAAAGGCCCCAGTACACCAAACACGGCACGGCATCACGGCACGGTTTTTACGCGATGTCTCCCCTGTGATTGGCCAATTGTTAACAACGTTGTGCGCGGAGGAGCGCGTTGGCCAATAACAACCAAGATACTGCGTAAATGCCGTGCCGTAATGCCGTGCCGTAATGCCGTGCCGTGTTTGGTGTGCTGGGGCCTTAAGAGATGATGGAAACTGCTTTTAACCTCAGAGTCCCAGCATCGAGTTTGATATCCGTTTTGTAATGATTTGTAGAAGTTTCTTCGTTTTCTCTTTAGTCGCTTTTTGTATCGCGTAGGATCCATATATTGACGTCATATGATGAAGATTAAAGAACGGTTGAAATGCAGGATAGAACGAGATTTGGAATGATAGAACTTAAGTGGGGAATGATAACTCGTCCTCATTCCTATGTTTATAAATGATTCAAAAACTTTCACAAACAGCAAAAGGTTGGAGAAAAAAATCGAAAATATGTTACAGTTTTTACAGTAAATGTACTGTACTGATATAAGAAGAAAATTTTTTCGAAGAAAAGATTTATCATCTTTGAAGTAGGCATGGCAAACACTAAGGGGCTGTTGCTCAAAAGTTGCAATTGATCGCAAGTTGCAGTTGATCGGAACGCGCCCATCAAAAATCATTGTTTCATGCGCGTCTTGTTAAATACGCATACCGTGCGCGAATGAAAATGCACGTTACAATTTTCAAAGTTGCAATTGATTTGCAGTTGATTTTGAACAACATCACATAAGATTCTAAAGCACGCATGAATTTCTTCTAACTCTTCTTGATGCTAGACATTTTCCAAAATACTAGAAATGTATATTTTTTCTGCCGGTTTCTCAAAGAGACATTTAACAGTAATAATTATGCAAAAAATATAAATAAACCACAATAGCGAACAAAAAATAAACCACACAACAAAAATAAAAGCAAACAGGTTTCCATCATTGGGTTTCAATGATTTCACTGTCCTTTCTCTTGAATCAGCTTATATGTATCATAATTTATTCACAAATCCTCAATGTTACAGAAAACAAGTCTATAAGATGAAATTGCGCCTGAGGTTGTTAACAAGATATCATAAAAATTCTACCACAGTTTCAAATTTCTTTGCAAAATACATCCCCAGAATTGCGATTCAGGTAACCTCATCCACGGGCATTTCTTTGTAAGCGCATCTCGAGCTAGGGGCGGCGGATGCTACCTCGTCCCCAGGTATTTCTTTGTAAATGCATCCTCCCCGAACCCGGGGAGGGAAGAGCAACGCTGTTCTAGCCGTCCTGTGGGGGTGTCAAAGATTAATGGATCGGTAAATGCCCCGGGAAAGGAGTGCGAAGATGATGTCGATGTTGAGGCGGACATGAACTGTCAATATTTAACATTTCTCGGATAAAACTAGAGAGTCGAGGTTATGCATTAGAAAGGGAAGACATCTTTAACATATTTTACATAGAGTGCATGGACGATGATTTTGGGTTCACTTGAAAGAGAAAAAATATTTTGCTTTTAAAAGTCACAATTTGAATCACCATTGCAAAACAATGATGATATTAGTTGTCATTTTAACAAACACATGTAATATTTCATCTCACAATTAACCATTCAAGGTCTCGTTGGTTTTTACTGTGTGGTTGGAGTAGCAGCGCGAAAGAGATTTTGCATGACATAGATTTTTCCAACTTGCATAAAGCAACTCACAACCACAAAACAAATACTGAAATTACATCCCTCTCAACGAAAAGTGAAATAAGATCAAGCAAGCAAGCATATCTTTGCACAGGAAGTGTAATCGCAGTCTTGTATCGAAGTTATTTAATTGTGGTGGTTTATAATTCCTACCCCTCCCCCCCCCAAAAAAAAACCAACTCTGCAAAGCAACACATTTTCATTAGTTTGCAAGGCTGCCTTGTCGTTAACGCCCACCATAGATGTAAAATACACATATATTCATACGCTATCTTCAGGGAGATGGGAATGCTATCATCATTTCTCTTGTTAGATCGACATGATCGAAGCAGGGCGTCTGGGGATATCATTTTCGTGCAGATACCGAAGTGTTGGGGCTGGGTACGAGGGATAATGATTATTGGGCGGCACGACTTGCAGCGATTTAATGACGACTTAGGGAATTGACATTTGAAATCTTGCATGTTTGGTTTAAGGTTCGCTTGATCTACTTGTGGTCTGGCTTTAGGGCGTTTGATGGATTGGGTGGAATAATGATAGGAAATGAGGAAATAAGAGAAGAAAAGAGATTGAGTTTGAAATGATGATTATGGAAGCTGAAGAGAAGCTGAGGAGAAAGGGTATAAAATTGCAAAATTGCAAAAATGAGTTAGTGTAAAAAAAAAACAGAGACATGTTGAAAAAGGAGAGAGAGAGAGAGAGATAGAGAGAAGGGATAGAAAGATAGATAGATAGAAAGAGAGAAATTCATAATGAATGTGTTCATATCAAAGGTAGATGACGTAGAGTATCAGAACGAAAGAGGGAGGGAGAGAAATTAAGAAAGAAAAGGAAAGAGAGAGAGAGAGAGAAAGAGAGAGAGGGACAGAGAGAGAGAGAGAGAGAAGGAGAGAGAGAAGGAGAGACAGAGAGAAGGAATCCTAACTAGGATACTGAAGAAAGAAAAGGAAGCATGCGGATATGGATGGACAAAGAGGTGGGAAGTGGAGACGGGTTGCCATGTTATCAAAATACGAAGTAGCTTTGGACATGTTGAACATGTTGAAGGCGAGTTTAATAGGTGACTAAGAAAATACGCAAACCCTGAATCGAGTGAAAGTTTTTAAGCCTTAAATAACCACATCCATCCCGATATGTGTATATAATGGGCAAAATATATACTTTCGATATACTGAGGGTTAACAGACAGCGAAGGGGATGAATCGAGTTACAAGAGGAGGAAGGTGATCTTAGGATGACAACCAGATTGACATTTCAAATCTTGCATGTTTGGTTTAGGGTTCACTTGATCTACTTGTGTCTCCGGTAATTTGCTCTTGGTAGCATAGCCTTAAGGAATGGGGAGGTAATAGGAGTGGAGGAGTGCGGGAAGGAGTGAGAGAGAGGGGGATGTAGGAATGGAGGGGAGGTGAGAAAGGGACGGTGGTCATTTTATTTTGCTCTTGTAATAATAGCCTAAGGGAACGTAACATAGCCTAAATATTCCTAAAGAAATATGAGTGGAGAAGTATGAGAAGAAGAGAAGAAGCATGATGGAATGGAGGAAGCGAGAGAGATAGATAGATAGATAGATAGATAGATAGAGAGAGAGAGATGTAGGAATTGAGGGAAGGGGCGACTGTCTTTGGTAATTTGCTCTTGGTCATGTTGGTAGCATAGCATAAAGGAATGGGGAGGTAATAGGAGTGGAGAAGGGTAAGAAGGAGAGATGGAAGATGGAGAAAAAGGAGTGGAGAAAATGGGACGGAAAGAGGAAGGGGAGAATGGAAAGAAGCAGTGAGGTAGGGGCGGTAGATGAGAAAGGGACAGCGGTAAATTGGTCTTGGTATAATAGCCTGAAGGAACGTAGGGTAGTAGGAGTGGAGAAGTAGTGCGAAGGAGAGATGAACGATGTGAGATGGAGAAAAAGGGATGGAAAGATGAAGGGGATGGGAGGCAATAAGGGGGGGAGGGNATTTCTCTTGTTAGATCGACATGATCGAAGCAGGGCGTCTGGGGATATCATTTTCGTGCAGATACCGAAGTGTTGGGGCTGGGTACGAGGGATAATGATTATTGGGCGGCACGACTTGCAGCGATTTAATGACGACTTAGGGAATTGACATTTGAAATCTTGCATGTTTGGTTTAAGGTTCGCTTGATCTACTTGTGGTCTGGCTTTAGGGTGTTTGATGGATGGAGTGGAACGATCGGGAGTGAGGAAATAAGAGATAGAAAGAAATTGAGTTAGAAATGAGGATGTAAAAGATGGAGAGGAGAAGATATATTTGAATAAAAATAGAGAAAAGGTATAAATTTGCACAATTGCAATAAAGGTAAGTGTAATTAAAACCCAGTCATGTGTTGAAGATATCGAAACGGGAGAGAGGAAAAGAGGTTTAAAAAATAGATATATACAGACAGAGAGAGAGAGAGAGAGAGAGGGGGGAGGGATGGAAAGATCGATAGATAGGGATAGAGGGGGAAATTCATAATGAATGAGTTCACATCAAAGGTAGATAACACAGAGCATAGAATGAGAGAGGGATGATTGAGAGAGAGAAAGGGAGAGAGAGGGGGATAAAAAGATAGATAAAGGAATAGACAAAGAGGGAGAGAGTTAGACAGACAGATAGAAAGAAAAAATCCTAATTAGAATGAATAGAGAAAACGAAGGGGTAAAAGTTGATGGGGAAAGTGGAGAGGGGTTGACATAATATCAAAATGCGAAGTAGCTCTGGACATGTTGAAGGCGAGTTTGATAGGGGTCTAAGAAAAAAATAATGCGAAAGACCCTAAATTGATTAAAGGTTGTTAACCCATAAGGAGGCACGACTCCAAATATTTAAAAGGGAATTCAATTCAAATATGTATATATTTGTATTTGTATGTACAAAACAATATAAAACAATACAATGCTATTTTTCAACAAATAAAGTAAAACATAATCAAAACACAGATAATAATTGTTACATAGCAGATTTGATGGCATAATTTTTTATTATTGTTGTGATAAGATAATGATTGCATTTATTGGAAATGGAGGAACCCATTAAAAATTGTGTGTATAATTGGCACAAAATGCAGGTCTTTGGCAAACTAAGGGTTAAGAGAGAGCGAAGGGAAAGAATCGAGTTACGAGAGGAGGAAGGTGATCTTAGGATGACAACCAGATTGACATTTCAAATCTTGCTTGTTTGGTTTAGGGTTCACTTGATCTACTTGTGTCTCCGGTAATTTGCTCTTGGTAGCATTGCCTAAAGGAACGTAGGGGTAATAAGAGTGGAGAAGTGTGAGAAGGAGAGATGGAAAATGGAGAAAATAGGGCGGAAAGAGGAAGGGGGCGAAGAAAGGGCAGCAGTTAGGAGGGGGAGAGGGGGTAGGGGTGTAGGAAGGGAGATAAGGGGCGACTTTCTATGGTTATTTGCTCTTGGTAGCATAGACTATAAGGAACAAGGGGGTAATAGGGGTGGAGAAGTGTGAAAAAGAGATATGTAAGATTTTTTTAAAGGGTGGAGAGAGAAAGGGGTGAAGGTGATGAAGATGAACGGATCGGGGATAGAATGGAATAAAGGTACCATTGTATTTTCCTTATATGTCTAAATAACGTCGTTCTCTTCTTTGTGTCTTTACAGCGGTGACAGTGAGATTTCTGACGCGGCGGTACATCGGTGAATACGAAAGCAATATTGGTAAGTTATCAAAGTATTACTAAATGATACTATACCTACACGCTATTATGAATCCTACTAAAAATTGTTCAGAATCCGTTGCATAAAATCTGAAAATACGACAGCATTGCCATAAGTAGCTTCTGGAACATCCAATCATAGTTAAGGATTTTCGCATGAACAACCATTGATGGCAAACTTGTCAAAATACTAAGCTTTAGCAACAGGCACAGCGCTACCGAATGCATGCATGTGAATCAGAGAAAAAAAAACATAACGCATAAAAAGCGAGCAAGCATTGGAGTGTGTTAATGAATTATTTTGTACTAGTTAGCAGCACGGTTTTTTTAAATTCAATTCAAAATAGCATTTATTTTTTCCTTCAAATAAATCAGTGATGTACAGTGTAGCAATTTACAAGTGTTATCAAATTATAGGATAATTGGAACATGAATCATTAAGGTACGTAAACAAATTGAAGGAAAATGGAGCAGATCCATGCAGAAGCAGAGCATGTGTTCGTTGCGCCGATAGACACAACAACAAGGAAAATACAATACATATACAATACATACTTTATATAATAATAAAAAAAAAAAGAACAATAAGAGAGGGAGTATAGGACAGAGGGAAAGAAGGCTGCAACAGTCGATCAGAGATACAAAATGTACATAATATATTTATCCCAACATTGATAACTTGAATACTTTTGATTGAATAAAAGCTAAAAGTTCTGGAAATCGTAGTAAAAAACGCTGAGGGTGATCTACCGTAGATGTGAAATTGGTGAATGCGCAATATGGTTGTATTATGGACGCTCACTTTGTATCATTGTTAATGTGCCCCCTCACAATGGTCAGATTAGTATTTTAAAGGACCCCTTGGCACTAACAGTTGTCGGAGTCAAAATTGACCAGAATCTGATTGAAACGTCGAGGATCGAATCTGGTCTGAAATTACTAGATATCTGGTCATTATCTAGACATGCTTTACTAAGAGTAAGTGCGACTGGGTCCGTACTTTTTTTTCTTGAAAGTCCTTCAAACTAGCCATTCTGATTTTTTTTTAAAGTGGATGAATTTTATGCGTCAAATTAAATAAATGCAAGAACAACGACCGACTAAAATTATCCACACACGACGAGTTTAGTTATTGCCAACAAGAATGGGACATATAAAACGCTGACCATGTGCAGTTAGATACGCAACTTGTACCGATAGTATAGTCAAAGGACAAAGGTTTGGAGGGTAATATGGTATAGAGGGATTTACGCATATTTTGTATTAAAACAAATAAACTCACTCAAACTAACGCACTCTCACGCATATACACTTCCTCACATACAATATGCCTCATACGCTATACAGGTCGAGTTGAAAAGGGAGAAGAGGGGCTGGGTATTATGGAGAAATTTAGACAAGAAAATCAATGCAAATCTAATAAGTTTCTCGAGGGTATTCTCTATTCTATTTTACGATGGCAATGTGGCAACACAGCTCCTGTGCGAATGCTATGTGTATTTAGCTGTACATTGTCAATTCTTAGACATAACTATTTTGAAAGTGGATCTATATAGTTGAAGAGTTTAATTAAAACAATTGTCCACTAATAACTTCAGTAATTTGCCTCGCGTAAATAAACCACCAATTAAGATCTTGAAATAGCAAATAACAGCTAAATAAAGATCGAGCTTGGTGAAGTTTCAGACATAATAATTAATGAAATGATGATAACTTGTGAAATATCTTAAAGCTTATACTAATGATAAATCAAATACTCTCTTGCGAGCGTGTCAATACAGCGTTATATCCCTTGATAAATGCTATTCTACCTATACGACAATGATATCATTTTAATATTGTCTCGCTTCGAGATCGGCAATTAAGAATAATTTGCAGGAAGACGAAGATAATCTTTTAAAGATAAAGACTTGTCAAATTTAGAATTTTTTTTCTGATGACAAGTAAAAATCAATTACTTTGAGTCAAAAACACCTTTATTCTGTCACGATTATTGTTTATTAAATTAGAAAACTTGTAAATGAGAACTTTAATTCTATAAAACAGTTTCTTGTAAAATCCTACATTTGAAAGATTGTCAATTTACTTTTTTTCGTATAATCAAGTTTTACTCAAAGTGCACTTCTTGCAGAAAAGGGTATTGATCCATTTCATTGCATTCATTTTAAGACTATTTTCAAAGTTAAAGAAAAAAAAAACAATGGCAAGGAAATGTGTATGCTTATACTATGAAACAGATCAAAATTTTGTTATGTGTTTTTCCCGCATATTTGGCGATAACTAGAGACCTATACCTTGGGCGTTTGTCGAAAAGAATCGAAAATAAGCTTCAAGACAATTTTGAATTTGATCTTTTCCGGAAATACAAACACAAAACTTATACTATGCTGCTGATCAACAGATCTGTTGTGTTACTTTTCTTACGTATTTTACGATAGCTAGAGACGTATACCCTGGGCGTTTGTCGAAATGAATCGAAAATAAGCTTCCAGACAATTTATAACTTGATCTTTTTCCAGGTATACACACATAAAAGCCTAACTGACGATTACGTTACCGGCATGTAATCTGTGACTTGTGGAGGAGTATATACTTGACACAATCGTTAACCCTAATCAGGCCGGGCTTTTTGAGCAATGCCACAGCCGGGGGNAACACCTTTATTCTGTCACGATTATTGTTTATTAAATTAGAAAACTTGTAAATGAGAACTTTAATTCTATAAAACAGTTTCTTGTAAAATCCTACATTTGCTGATCAACAGTTCTGTTGTGTGTGTTTTTTTCTACCTTGGGTGTTTGTCGAAAAGAACCTGAAATTAGCTCCCAGACAATTTTGAATTTGAACTTTTCCAGAAATACAAACACAAAACTTATACTATGCTGCTGATCAACAGTTTTGTTGTGTGTGTTTTTTCCTACCTTGGGCGTTTGTCGAAAAGAATCTAAAATAAGCTTCAAGACAATTTTGAATTTGATCTTTCCCAGAAATACAAACGCAAAAGCCTAAATAACGATTGCGTTTCCGGCATGTAATCTGTGACTTGTGAAGGAGTATAATAACATTCGTTTAGGCCGACTCACATCTTTGCGTTTTTAGCCTGCGTCGGCCTACCGTTTTGGAATTCAAAACTCACTGGACGTACAGCATACGCAGATCAGACGGTGAACGGATTTTTGGCTTGAGCTCGACGAGTGTACGACGAGCGTCGGTCCACCATATGAAGTGCGTCCTTGTGACTCAAGGGAGCATTTTTAATTTCCAAAAACGCTGGGCCGACGCAGGCTAAAAACGCAAAGGTGTGACGTAGGCTTTAAGGCCGACTCACAGCCTGTGTCGGCCTTGACGCACAGCATACGCAGCTCACACGGTGGGCTTAAGCTCCATGAGCGTCTGTCCATCGTATGACGTGGGTCTTTGTGACTCAAGGGAGCGTTTTTAATTTCCAAAAACGCTGGGCCGACGCGGGCTAAAAACGCAAAGGTGTGTCGCAGGCTTTAAGGCCGACTCACATCTTTGCGTTTTTAGCCTGCGTCGGCCTGGGCGCACAGTATACACAGATCAAACGGTGGACTGATATTTGGCTTGAGCTCGACGAGCGCATGACAAACGTCAGTCCAGTGTATGACGTGCGTCTCTATGAGTCAAGGAGGCATTTCTTAATTTAAAAACGATGGGCTGTCGCAGGCTATAAACGAAAAGGTGTGAGTCGGACTTTACACTTAAGCAGAAGAGTCATATCTCATGAGTTCGGTTACACTTATGACTGAACGGCCACGTGACAGCAAAAACACGTGTACATGTTCACGACAGAGTTAGCCACTTTAGTTGAATTAATTTCTTTAGTAAGAAAAATGTGCCTAAATCCAAGCTCAGTGCTTCGGTAATGCGTGTCTTTTTTCAAGAGAAAATATATTTGTCTAAAAAGGGGAACACCACCAGATAGAGTTGGGGGATGGGGATGATCAGGGGGATAGCCAGCACTGTACTTTAACGGGGAGGAGTGGAATTTGTGGGTTTTTTAATACCGTATGCTGACAAGCAGCAAAAAAAAGTCCTCACCTTTTTTAAAATCCTCCTTAAGTTTAATTTTGCAATCTCCTACTTTTCTCCTCCCCTGGCTTTCTCTCACACGGATAGTCGTCAAATATCATGTTGGAAATTTGATCAAGATTTCTGGCAGCCGTATTAGATGAAGAAAAATCAAAGAATGCAGAAATTACTTCCTTAAATTGACGTAAATATTACTTTTAGTAATCTGCACATATTCAATCACAATATATAATGTGATATAACACAATGTGTATGAAAAAAAAAATGTAATCAGAACAAAATGTTGGCTGTACATGTCAATGACGTTCAAATGAATAAATTCCAAATTCCAAATTCCAATCAAATGTAATAATCGATTCGACGTCTTCATCTTAAATGAAGGAAATAATGAAGAACGACAAGTCCTTCTTCATGCTTCATGTTAATATACATCAATTTCGCATCTTCTCAAATAACATTTCTCGATTCAATAATTTGATAACAGGATGCATCTAAAATGCATTTAATGTAAACTATGATGCTAACGCTACCAGATCTACAAAATACATAGATTCTTGGCCAATGTATTCCAAAGATCTATTGCAAAGCAATTTCGAACAAATACGTCAATCAAAATAAACAACAAATTTACAGAAGCTTACAAGCGTTTAATGTTACGATATTATAATCTCTAACATAAGTGAATTGGTTTGCACTTTGGTACAACTACAAAATTCTATAGAAAGTGTTCATTTGTATGTAAACACAAAAGCCAGAGCGTGCTTTCTGTTATTTGTATAGTACCTAAATTTGTAGACAAGTCAATGTATTCCATTCAATTCAATTCAATTCAAAATAACATTTATTNCCCCCGGCCTGATTAGGGTTAAGGCAGAGAATCACACCTTTGCGTTTTCAGTCTGCGTCGGCCTACCGTTTTTTTTAATTAACAAACGCTCCCTGGACGCATAGCCTACGCGGATCAGACGGTGGACTTACGTTTGGCTTGAGCTCGACGAGCGTACAACGAGCGTCAGTCCACCGTATGACGTGCGTCTTTGTGAGTCAAGGGAGCGTTTCCAATTTCGCTAAACGCTGGGCCGACGCAGGCTAAAAACGCAAAGGTGTGACGCATGTTTTAAGGCCGACTCACATCTTTGCGTTTTTAGCCTGCGTCGGCCTGGACGCACAGCATACGCAGATTAGACGGTGGTCTGACTTTTCGCTTGAGCTCGACGAGCGTACGATGAGCGTTAGTCCACCGTATGACGTGCGTCTTTGTGAGTCAAGGGAGTGTTTCTTAATTAAAAAAAACTAAGGGCCGTCGCAGACTATAAATGCACAGGTGTGAGTCGGACTTTACACTTAAGCAGAAGAGTCATATCTCATAAGTTCGGTTACACTTATGACTGAATAGGCCACGTGACATCAAAAACACGTGTACATGTTCACAAAAGAGTTAGCCACTTTAGTTGAATTAATTTCTTTAGCAAGAAAAAGGCGCCTAAATCCAAGCTCTGTGCTTCGATAATGCGTGTCTTTTATCCATAGAAAATAATAAATTTGTCGAAAAAGGGGAAATGGCTAGGTATAGCTAGGATTGGGAGATGGGAATGATCAGGAGGTAGCCAGGACTGTACTTTAACGGGAAGGGGTGAATTTATTTTGAATATGCTGACAAGCAAAAAAAAAAAAAAAAAAAAGAGTCCTCACCTTTTTTTTTTAATCCTCCTTAAGTTTAATTTTGTAATCTCCTACTTTTGTTCTCCGCTGGCTTTCTCTCACACGGATAGTCGTCAAACATTATGTTGGAAATTTAATCAAGAGTTCTGGCAGCCGTGTAAATTGAAGAGAAATAAAACAAAAAAATACAGAAATTACATTGACGTAAATATAATTTTTATTGATCTGCACATATTCAATCAAATATAATAATTGATTTGACGTTTCATCTCAAACGAAGATATTAATGAAGAACGGCAAGTCCTTCTTCATGTTTTAATTTGATATACGTCAATTTAACATCTTCTCAAATAATATTTCTCGATTCAATAATTTGATAACAGGATGCATCTAAAATGCATTTAATGCAAACTATGATGCAAAGGCTGCCAGATTATAACTCTACAAAATACAAAGATTATTGGCTAATGTATTCCAAAGATCTATTGCAAAGCAATTTCGAACAAATACGTCAATCAAAATAAACAACAAATTTACAGAAGCTTACAAGCGTTTAATGTTACGATATTATAATCTCTAACATAAGTGAATTGGTTTGCACTTTGGTACAACTACAAAATTCTATAGAAAGTGTTCATTTGTATGTAAACACAAAAGCCAGAGCGTGCTTTCTGTTATTTGTATAGTACCTAAATTTGTAGACAAGTCAATGTATTCCATTCAATTCAATTCAATTCAAAATAACATTTATTATTTCCTTCAACAAACAAATTTCTGTATACATCAATACAATATTCAAAATAGGAAATCAAATGTCAATAATATACAGAAATAGCATAAACAAAATACATACAAATTAAAGGAAAGGGCGCAGATCCAGAAGGCGAAGCCTGTGTTGGGAGCGCCAATACATTAAACAATACAAATACATAAAACAATACATTAAACAATTATGTACAAAAGTTAGAAAGTGATAGGTGGAAAAGGAGGAAGGAGATGTAATCCTTAACTCATAAAATATTTCACCATTTGTTCATTTGTTCATGACTCTCATTTGTCATTTAGAAATTTCGGGACTTTTTTTTTTATCTTCGGTAGATATGAAATTCTTTATTATTCCTTTATTTTGTTTTCTTGAAGGTTGAAAGTTAAACAAAAACCAGCTATAAAGCATTCAAAACAACAAAATACGCACAAGAATTTAGATCTGGAAGCATACATTGATGCATCATTCCATTGTTTTGTGCACATAATATTGGATTGCATTTATACCGAAATACAAGCTGTCTTTCGACTATGAGAGAGCTGCTGTATAGGAAAAAAACAGAGGATCCAATTTTGTCAGAAAGTGGCGATCGGAAACGTGTTATATATTAATGGCCCGAGGGTATCACGATTTGCTTCTGCAGAACACCTGCTATTTCGTCGTACTGATAATAGCAATGCATAATGCATTTTACATCCAAACCGCATTATTACAATTCGTATTCTCACCGATTCGCAGGCCGACATATTCAGTATAATGTATCCAAAATTCAAAACAAATTTAAATTTAAGTCACATGCAAATAGATGTTCGTCAATACCAAATCCATGTCACACACACACAAAAAAATATTCAGATCCAAATTCGAATGCAAATTCAAATTCAAATTTATGTTTAAATTTATATTCGAATTTATGTTCGAATTCAAATTCAAATTCAAATTCAAATTCAAATTCAAATTCAAATTCAAATTCAAATTCAAACTCAAATTCAAATTCACATTCAAATTCAAATTCAAATTGAAATTCAAATTCAAATTCAAATTCAAATTCAAATTCAAATACAAAATTCAAATTCAAATTTAAATTCAAATTCAAATTCAAATTCAAATAAAAATTCGAATCGAAATTCAATTCAAATTGATGTTCTTTAATATTGAATCCATTTCACACTAAAGCCTTTAAAATATTCACTTTCGAATTCAAATTCAAATAAAAATTTGAATCAAAATCAAATGTTGAATCAGAATTTAAATTCTAAATAAAAATGAATTTAACATTTCAAAATTCGAATTCAAATTCAATTTCAATTTCAAATTCAAATTCAAATAAGAATTCAAATCAAAATTCAAATAAAAATTCAAATTCAAACTCAAATTCAAATTTAAATTCATATTCGAATTCAAATTCAAATTCAAAGCAAAATCGAAATTAAGATTTAAGTCAGAATAAAAATCGAAATTGAATTGCAAATTCACATTCAAATTCAATTTTAGAGTAATGTCAAGGAAAGCCATGAACTAATACAATTCATACTGACTAAAACCAAATAGAAACAATACAAAAATTACGCTTCTGTCTCAAATACTCCTAATACAAAGTGAGCTGAATTTCTGCTGATAATGATTCATGATAACCATAATGCTACAGCGGTACATGGATAGGTCATTCTTGAACTATCCAAATACCCAGAAGTTGCCACTATCCGTGTTCATAACTTTCATGCAGGTTCAAGCTAAAGGCTGACCAACACCTTTTTATAACCATGGCCCTTTCATGACGCTCGGTGACCGCAGAAAGACGATTAACTGACGTTGATAGCGTCCACCTAGCTATCGGGATTCGCAAGCGTAACCGTTAAGTAAAGGTGTATAGTTCCTCAATATTTCTGCGTTCACAGAGCGTCATGAACGCAGGCCAAACATCGGCTATAATGGCAAAGGTGTGATTCAAGCTTTAGTCGGTTGTCATGGTTGTTGGCGTTTTTATCTGCATTAAAGGCCGACTCACACCTTTGCGTTTTAGCCTTCGTCGGCACAGCGCATTTGGAAATTAAAATAATCCCTGGACGCACAGCATACGCGGATCAGACGGTGGACTGACGTTCAGTTTGCGCTCAAGGAGCGTACATCAAGCGTCAGTCCAGCGTAGGGCCTGCGTCTTTGTGCGCCGTGGGAGTGTTTTAACATACGCTAGACCGACGCAGGTTAATAAGGCAAAGGTGTGAGTAGGCCTTTAACGAAGATCGTATGTGTTAAAGTGGGAAACCTCGTTACGCCATTGGACTTCACATTACTCCATCGACAGCGTAATCCCCAATGGGATTCCTGGGATGCTGAGCACTTAACAGAACCAATATGCCTCCAGGCTCCTTTAACATTCTCACACCCATACATCTGCACGCTCAAATAGGTTAAACAATGCCATTATTATGAGGAGTTTAAGCGAGTGCAGTTTTGGTCGGTTGTCTCTTTTTGCCATCATTTGCCCTACTAACGACATTTAATTCTCGTCAGAATGATAGTTGGAGAGCATTTGAAATGTATTTGATGATGGTCATGATAACCCAGTCATATTTACAGGCTGATTACACCCTGCAGCTAAACGGAATTATTCTAGATTCAAAATATGATCTATACATTAATTTTTTTGTCATATAATTTCTACAATTAAGTTTGAAGACAAAATATTCTTCAAACATCAGATTTTAAACGGAATAAGATAGTAATAATTACAATTTTGGTCGTGCGGTTTGATATCAGGATGGGACCAGCCTGCATGTGCGACTGTCCCATTTAACGTATAGTCCAGTGATGACCATGCACAGTATCACGACATAAACCATTTACGCAAAATAAAGTCGGACATGGCTTGTAGAACCGTACGCCGTGTATTCAACTGTGTGGACATACCAATCACAAGCCGGTTCTGATTTGAATAGCGTTAAAAGGACCATTGAATTGGTGTTCGACCTAATTTTACGGAAATAGTTCGTCCGCCGGGTTTTCACGAATTGATGGGAGCCAAAGTATGCTTTTACACAAAATGAGTTACAAATCCATTAAAACGTATCCTGTAGAATTAACACGTTGTTCGATAGAACGCCCGTTGAATTGGCGCTAGGTCGGAATGTCTTTGTCTTCATGCAACAGTGCCCTTTGGCTCCCGTCACTTCGTGAAAGCACGGACGAGTTTATATGGTGTTCCGTCTATTGACGTTCACTTATTTGTTTTGTTTCTTTTTTTATATTTTGTTTTGCAGATCTCCTATACAAGCAGACGGTCCTACAGCATGATATGCAGATGAACATGGAGGTTATGGACACGTGTACACGGGTACGTTGCAATTTCGAATCACCAATTACACCCCCAATTCTCGGAATTGATGTATCGGGAAATCACCATGCGCCCCCCTAACCCCATAAAAGAAAACACAAATTGGAATAGAAAAATAGATAAATGATTCGATAAAGTTAAAATTCAAATTGGTTTTAACACCTAGCATGCCTAGTAAACGCTCCAAAACGAGTTTTGGTGAACACACGATCAAGCATTCCATTTCTTAATATGAATTTCTTTCTTGTCACGTAATCCTTCATTTCAATGTATATAGGTCATTGGATGATATAAGGCATTAGAAATTTGATTGTTTGTAGCTTCAAAATACTACTGCATTGTAACAATATTGTTTGTTCAATTTGTCAGCGTTTTTACGAACCGCCCTGTATACGATGCGCTGCTTGAAAACGTAAAAAAACCAACACAGCGTCAAGTACAAAAATGGCAAACCACTAGAATTCATGTTATATCAATAGCATTCATTGCGATTGAATTACTACGACTGGTTCGTGTAACTACCCCTCCCTAGTAGGCCGGTTCGTAAGATCAGCGACGAATTATTTGCTTTTGTTTTTGGAGAGAGTAGTGGATTACACGAGTCTTTAAAACATTTCTTTGACGAAATTATACATCTGTCTTTTTTTTTTCTTCTTCTTCTTCTTTCTTTCAGGTCGACCTGATGAAGAACCGAGATGAGCACATCCGATGGGGAAACGGTTTCGTCCTAGCCTACAGCGTGTGTAACCGCGATACATTCCGTCCGATAGAAGGCCAGATCCGCTACCTTCAACGCTGCAAAGCCCCCTGCTCCGTCCCGATAGCAATCATCGCAAACATGGTGGATCTCGAACACCGACGCGAAGTGAACCCCGAGGAGGGCCGAGATCTCGCCGAGGAGTACGGGTGTCATTTCTTCGAGGTTTCAGCGGCGGAGGGGAGTATGGACGTTCGCGAAGCATTCCTGACAATTCTGCGCGAGCTGCACGAATCGAAGAAGTCAAATTTGCAGATGAAGCGCAGGCGCAGTAGCGTCACGCGGAATGTAGCCAATAAGGTGATGCAGGCAGTCTTCGGGTCGCCGAGGAGATCTCGGAAGATTTCGTTGCCCTGACGGACCACTTGATGATCATGTGACTATTGCCAGACAATCACGCGGCGACGACGTGGTCGTAGGAACATCTCGTATGTATGATACAAACATCTCGACGTCCACGTGATGACGTCATAACAATGAGTTAACTCTCGTTACATGAACGGAAACACTGTTTTGGTCGATAGTTGTGTATATTTTTGAGAATTCTACGTCAATTCAGTTTTGCATGCAGGGCATCAAAATTTATGTATAATGTTCATTGTCTTGAATCATAGTGGTATGACAAGAAAACAAGCCCCAATGTCAGAACATGTTCTTTAAATCGTGGACTTCATGAGGAAGATTAACATCGGGCGAATCGCAAATCTAATCGCCGACAGATCCAGAAGAAATATAACAAATCCCTAATGTATCATGTATACTATACGTCGTATTGAGCGATGACATTCAGACTTCAGACTGCAGGAACTCCACGGTTTCTAGCCCTAATATTTATTCATCACCGATCACCGGGTTGTGGCTCTAGGTCCCGATGGACTCGGTTGTCGTAAACTACTCATGATAAGTCTTTTTCGGCATTCGGATATGAGAGATGTACGCCTGTGAAGGCAATGGATTAATATGTTGCCCACCCTCTACTCGCAAAGGACTACGCAATGTACACAACAATTTTTGTTATGGATAATCACTTTTGTGTAGATACAGTACTGTGCAAAAATATGTACATATGTAAAAGATTTTATCAGATAAAGATTACTCTAAGAAATAGTTAACCAACATGTTTTAACTAAAAAATAACATACATAAAGTCAAATAATTTCAACAGATATTTAACATTTGAAAAATAATAAGGTAAGTAATAGACAAAAAATCGGAATAAGATGACTATATCAATGCAAGTTAAGCAAAACGTTCCGGCGACGTCAAAAGCTAATACAAGTTGGTTAACACTTTCTTGGAATGGGAGGGAAATGGGCAGAAATATGCACAATATCCTGGCTGAAACGTGTGTGTTTATATTGTAAAATGTAAAATGTAAGATGTAAATTGTAATTATGTATTTTTGTCGAAAGATGTGCTTTAAATGTGTTATTTTTGTACGGAGCTAAACTACCAAAGGTGGCATGGCTGTTTTGATGTAGGCCTATGTGACTACTTAAGATTTTTGTTTTCAGTGGTCGTCCTATTCTTTGAACGTTTCTTTTTTCATGGGGAAATCATAATGTTAATTCCCAAAACTGTCATTCAAATCAATTAGGGAAATATGTATTTGGAGCGCGGCCCCCTAATAAAGCAGACATCATTGATCCCCCTCCCCCAAATATAATTTTGAATACTTTCCTAAGTCAGATGAATTTTGTCAAAATAGTGGGGACAGTTTCAGAGCCTCGAAATAAACTGTAAAGGGGCTGCAACTAGCCGATGTGATGCTGCGATAACTCATAGATCTAGAAATATGTTTCAAGTTTCTCGTAAATAATTGATGAGTCTTTTTTGGAATAGGACATCTCGAGAAATGGTATCTCACGCCATTCATCACACACATCATTCCTCTCATGGGTTGGACCCGGTCTCATAAACAGGGTTCTGAGTTAGCATGGTCCCACTTCGACCAGCGTAATTCATGCTTAGGGAAAGAAATGTGAGTGAAGTTGTGCGTATATTTGTAATCTAAGCTGTTCTCTGTCGCCGAATGAATGGAGAGTGCGGATGCCAACCCGTACTGCTAAAGGTCGCCTCACACATATTTGCGTTTTAGCCTGCGTCTGCCCAGCATTTTTGACAAATTAAAAACGCTCCCCAAATGCACAGATAATCCAGTAGGCGTAGATGGCGTAGATAATCAAGTAGGATTGATAAACGCCCCTAAACTTCAACAACAACAACAGTATACGCTGATCAGACGGTGGACTAAAGTTCGGCTTGCGCTCAAGGAGCATACGCCGAACGCATGTCCACCTTATAACCTGCGTTTTGGGGCTTACAGGGAGCGTTTTTAATTGTAAAAAACGCTTGATCGTCGCAGGCTTAAAACGCAAAGTTGTGAGTCGACCTTTAAAGTGTCTCATTTGACGCGATTCAGGCAGATAAAAATCCTCACATCTCTATTAAGTATTCCAGCGAGAGAAGACGTCCCGCATAACTATCCTCAAAGGTGAAGTGGTAACATCTTTAAAGGAAATAATTATAATTTTACAGTAGCGCACATAATAACTGACCAAAAGTAATCGTGGAGCAATATGATGTTTTTTAACATCCGTTTGCGGCTAACCCACAAACATTCCCTTCTCCCTGGGCTTCCTGCGGGGAGAACATTGCCAAAGAAATATGAAACGATTCCTATCCGGTACCATTGCCAATGTATAATTTGTCAATTCGTTGGTCTCTAAATTTCCTTTTCGCTCAGTCGTTCTTGCAAGAGAAATGACATATAGCCATTTGTGTGTCTCTTGTGAGTTTGCAAATAATGTTGTGTAAGATGTAAAAGGTATTATTTACGTTTATACCTGGAACCTGAGACAAACTGATCGGAAACAGTGGAAATAAGACCTTTCCTACTCCTCGAGTAAAACCCACTTTCCGGCTAGCGAGAGAGTTGGGTTTGAAAAGGGCGTTTGAATTGCCTTCCAGCGTGGACTATGATGCATTATTCATAGAACGTTGGTAGAGAAGATATGGAGATGGGTGGGCACAGATTATTCAGGAAAAGATGATGCACTCTGCCCCAGATCGATAATGCTTTCTCGATTTGCCCTTCCGTGCATCCGGGCGATTTTGATTTGTGTTGCTTGACACGTGACTGGATCGCACCAATTTGAAAAAATATATAATAATCTTACAAAGCGAGAAGGCAAAAGACAAATGAATTGACAATTTCTATAATGGTAACGATACTGGATGAAAATCTGTTTACAGTACAACTTAGCTAAGTTATCTCTCCTAGGCTTAATTACATAGAATTAAAATAATTAAAAGCAACTCCATATTCCAGCACTCACGAACGCATTGCGTCCGATTTTAGTTTCCTTACGTTTAAACGGAACTTTTTATAACATGATATAATGTATTTCCGAAAAAGTAAGTCGAACGCCTATTCAATGCTCCTTTGTAATGTTATTCAAATCGGAACCGCCTTGTAACTGTTGTGTCCGCACAATTAAATACACGGCTTACGTCTCTATTGTCTATGACCCACTTTATTGACGGAAATATTTTATACCGTGTTAACTCCAGATGCAATCACTCAAGAACGCATTGCGCCTGATTTTATACGTTTAACCAGAACATTTTATCTTGCCGTCGCGTTCACACACGCAAGGTACATCCTGACTATTTCTTTGAAATATCCAATTGATATCTTGTTGGAACTTTCTTCCGAATGAATCAGATTTGAACCGAGTAAATCGTAGTAATTGCAAGCGATTGCTATGCCCTTGGTGACAAAATCAAGATCCATTGAGTCACTAAAGACGCTTATAATGCTAATTGTCCGGAATGAAAACCACCTGATCCCCCGTATTGTGATGCAATTGGTGACGTCAAAACCTTCATTTCCGCACATATTTAGTTTCGTCTGGCGAAGTTCAGCGTTATTTTATTGCGCTTTAATGGGGGATTTATCAATTTCTTTTTTAATCTCGTAATGCTTGATTAATAAATTTTGTCTCTCCATATTTTCCTCTTTTTTTCCTTCTTATTGTTTTCTTCTTCTTCTTCTTCTTCTTCTTCTTCTTCTTCTTCTTCTTCTTCTTCTTCGTTTACTTCTTGTTATTCTTATTCGTCTACTTATTACCTTTCACTCGTCTTCTTTATCTTCTTCATCTTCGTCATCATCATTTTGATAGTCTTTATCATCTTATTTTTTGTTTACTTCCTCGTTTGCCACTTCTTTGTTTTGCTCCTTTTCTCATTCCTTTTCTTTGTCAACATCTTTTAGGTGACAACCTTAACCATACTTTATTTCCCTAAATTAAACCAACCTCAGAGTTCCGCATCTTCTATCAAGATTAATATATTTAGGAATAATCGATGTTCCGACATCATTTCTTCTGCTCCAAAAACTGGCATGCGATAGTTCATGGCAATGACATACGAACATTACGTCAATTTGGGTTGAAAATGGACGACTTGGGAGGGGGGGGGGGGGTATATATTCAGTTATGTATGCACTCGTCCGGGACGCGTGTTATCAAGTGTAAAGGAAAGTTACATACGCCGTATTTATGCTAGAAAGTTACAACTTTTGGTAAATTTGACCCCAATACATCTTCAAAGCTTTTCCGTATGTTGGTAGCATCGACAGGGGTAGTTGAATAATTGGGTAGTTTCGTTTTAACAGCACAAATGTTATAATTAATGGTACATAAACTTTTTATTTTTTCAAGCTATTTCTGATTTTTAGCAATGAAAGTTCCATTTCAGTACTAGTATTGAAAAGTACGTAGTAGAAAAGTAAGCTTTCGCGGTACAATTGGTACTGTTGGCGTAATTAAAATGTCAAGTCTTTTTTCTGTTATGTATCATCTTATGATTATTTCGGTCATTGAGTGGAAGTGATATTACTAACTTATTTTGAAACATCAAATACACATGCTTGCGAATGTTTTCGGAAACATGAGATTCATTTGTGTTCTTAATCGTCCATAATTTCGGCCATATCAAATAAAGTACCGTAGTGGTGAGAGTTTGAGAGATCAAACTTATACCTTGTCTGCATTATTCGTCCAATATAAGCGCATGAAGCGTATTATGAATTATCATTCTGTACTAGTGTCATAATCATTATTGTTATTATTTATGTTATTATCATTATCACCATTTTTATTATTATAATTATTATTACTTTTATTATTATTAACATTATTACTATCATCATTATCATTATTAATATTGTTATCATTATTACTATTATTATTATTATTATCATTATTATTATTGTTATTATTATTATTATTATTATAATTATTATTATTATTATTATCATTATCATTATTGTTATAAAATGAATGTTGAAAAGTTGTGCAATATTTTTCTTTTGCTTTTGAAATGTAAATTATTCTTGTATGATCATGATAAAGTTGTACGATGATAAGGTGAAATGCTTCTAAATGTTAGGAGCGATTATGCTTTATATGGATATTAAAGAGTTTCATACAAAAACTAACAAATGTCTTTATAACCGATGTGTAAGTTGTTTGTATTGTATAAAGGTTCTATAGGTTTTTAGTAATGATGATGATTACTATAAGAAGGGTGTATGATTGTGGTACTGTTGATAATATTGTTCGTAATGGTTACAACGATGATGATGATGATGATGATGATGATGATGATGATGATGATGATGATGATAATGATGATGATGATGATGATGATGATGATGATGATGATGATGATGATGATGATGATGAAAATGATGGTAGTGGTGATGATGATGATGATGGTGATGATGATGGTGATGACGATGATGATAGTGATGCTGATGATAATGATGATGATGGTGTTGATGATGGTGATGATGATGATGATAATGGTGGTGGTGATGATGATGATGGTAATGATGATGATGATGATGATAGTGGTGGCGGTGATTCTGATGATGCTGATGGTGATGCTGATGATGGTGGTGGTGATGATGATGATGATGATGATGGTGATGATGGTGATGATGATGATGATGCCGATGATTATGATGATGGTGGTGGTGGTGTTGATGATGATGATGATGATGGTGATGATGATGATGATGATGATGATGATGATGATGGTGATGATCATAATGATGATGATGATGGTGGTGGTGGTGGTGGTGATGATGATGATGGTGATGATGATGATGATGATGGTGTTGGCGGTGATGATGATGATGATGATGATGATGGTGGTGATAATGATGATGATGATGACGATGATGATGGTGATGATGATGATGATGATGATGCCGATGATATGATGATGGTGATGATGACGATGATTGTCATTGCCATGACAATGACGAAGGTGCTGATGAAGATTATATCAGAGTAATGACGATGGACAATTTCATTTTTGCTGTTTGCATGGTTTGAGGTTCATAATTGTAAAACTGATTAATTTTTTTTTCAGGAAATACCCTTTTTCAAAGGAACTATACAATTAATGCAAAAAAAAATTGAAAAACGCATTAGTCCACCAAACTATTGCAGAAAGGAATGTTTACATTAACTTCAGTTGGTTTTCACCGAAGAGTATAGTATGCAATCAATTCAAAGTTTTTTTTGTCTCCTCTCAAGCACATTTATGTTAAGAAAGCTTCCCGGCCTTCAGGTAGTTTAACAATCTATCCTGCATAACATGAAACATAAGAGAAATTTTAGAGCAGAGTGAATGGGTTCGGCACCAACCCTGTTAGATCGTAATCAGGTTTGTGAGGAAGAGACAGATAAGATATCCTGAGAGTTGTTTCACCAAATCATTATCAAAGATACGAACGATTTTAAAAATGGCTGGAGTATGTTGCAATACGCAAATGATTCACGATCGTTCAGCACAAGAACTGATACCAGTCGCTCCTAAAGTCGTTTGTTAAGTCTTTGGTAACACCGCCCTGGCATGCCTGGGATGCGTTCTTACTTTCACGGTGGATGGATGATGAGATGAGGAATTTAAGAGGATGACATTGCAGTTTCGATGACGGGTTGCATGGTAACTGGAAGATTGTATAGGAAATCGACTGAAATATGGATGAAAAAGAAAGAGAGAGAGAGAGAGAGAGAGAGAGAGAGAGAGAGAGAGAGAGAGAGAGAGGGGGGAGATGAGGGATTGGGGTATAGGTAAAGAACGGGTAGAGAAAATTGGAACGAGGGAACTTAGAGAAATACATGAAAGAGGAAACATTTCATTTATCATGTAATGCAAAACTACGAGAGGGTACAAGCGATTTAAGATTGGTAATTTATCAGCGACCGGTCGGTCGATTTTAAACCACGCACATATAAACCTCTGCGGGAAGCTCCGGCGATAAATGTGTGACCGTTTTGCTCACCCTAAGCCACGTGCTTTCTAAGCGCTGACCTACTTTCGCTCTTTTTAGTAAATGTGCATCTTATTCTGTCATATTTTTTTTTACATTCTTAATCTTAAAGATACCAAAAGGGTCGCATTCATTTTAACCTGCTCAGCGATAATTTTGCATTGTTATACATTTATAATATGGCTTTCAAAGATTTCCTTTATATATATCTAAATTTTTCCTTGATCAGATTTTTTTTTTTGGCATTCTTCCTTTTCCCCTCCATGCAGCAGAATTATGTCGCGGAGTCTTGCGACGATGATGTCATAAGCCTCCGCTGACATTTCCAAAGCTATCGATTCTTTCCGGATGTTGTCCCTTCATTTGCTCAATTGGCCAATCCCAGGCCAAATCTTGCCCCGTTTTCGGTCATCTGATGTATTCATGAGCAGGGACAAGGGGAAAAACGATGGTGGGAATGATGCTTTAGGATGTGACATACATTCAGAAGGATGAATAAAAGGAGAAAGAGAGGGAGAAAATGGAGAGAGAGAGAGAGAGAGAGAGAGAGAGAGAGAGAGCNTATGATGATGGTGATGATGACGATGATTGTCATTGCCATGACAATGACGAAGGTGCTGATGAAGATTATATCAGAGTAATGACGATGGACAATTTCATTTTTGCTGTTTGCATGGTTTGAGGTTCATAATTGTAAAACTGATTAATTTTTTTTCAGGAAATACCCTTTTTCAAAGGAACTATACAACTAATGCAAAAAAAAATTGAAAAACGCATTAGTCCACCAAACTATTGCAGAAAGGAATGTTTACATTAACTTCAGTTGGTTTTCACCGAAGAGTATAGTATGCAATCAATTCAAAGTTTTTTTTGTCTCCTCTCAAGCACATTTATGTTAAGAAAGCTTCCCGGCCTTCAGGTAGTTTAACAATCTATCCTGCATAACATGAAACATAAGAGAAATTTTAGAGCAGAGTGAATGGGTTTGGCATCAACCTTGTTAGATCGTAATCAGGTTTGTGAGGAAGAGACAGATAAGATGTCCTGAGCAGTGTTTCACCAAATCGTTCTTAAATTTAAGGACGACTTTAAGAGCAACTGGAGTATGTTAATGAGTGCAATACGCAAATGATTCACGATCGTTCAGCACAAGAACTGATACCAGTCGCTCCTAGAGTCGTTTGTTAAGTGTTTGGTAACACCGCCCTGTGATGCGTTCTTACTTTCACGGGGGATGGATGGTGAGATGAGGAATTTAAGATGATGACATTGCAGTTTTGATGACGAGTTGCATGGTAATTGGAAGATTGTATCGGAAATCGACTAAAATATGGATGAAATTGATAAATAAATCTGCGGGAAATGTAGGGTGAAAGAGAGAGAGAGAGAGAGAGAGAGAGAGAGAGAGAGAGAGAGAGAGAGAGAAAGGGGGGGAGATAGAGGGGGAGATAGATGTAGAGAGTGGGAGAGAGAGTGAGTAGGAGAGAGAGTAAGAGAGAGAGAAAAGGAAAGAAGGAGAGAGAGAGAGAGAGAGAGATTGGGGATGAGTAGGGGGCAGGTAAAAAAAAAGAGGTAAAGGAAATTGGAACGAGGGAACTTATACAAATACATGAAAAAGAAAACATTGTATTTATCATTTTTATGCAAAACTGCGAGAGGGTACAAGTGATTTAAGATTGGTAATTTATCAGCGACCCGTCGGTCGTTTGAGCCCCTCCCGAAAAAACAACAACAACACAGGGATATACCTTTGCGGGGAGCTTCGGCAATTAAAGTGTGACCGATTGCCTCCCCAAACATGCCAAAGCCATACTTTCTGAGCGCTGACTGATTTTTGCTCTTTAACGTAAATGTTCATCTTATTCTGCCGTATTTTCAAATATTTTTGTTTCAAAGATCGAAAGGGTCACATTGATTCAAACCTGCCTTGTTTTAATTTTGCATTGTTGAATAATACCGTTAAAATTATTGAACATGTTGAACCTTCCCCCTCCTTTTCTTCCCCATGCATCAAAAATATGTCAGAAGAGTCCTACGACGATTATGATGTCATAGGCCTCTGCTGACATTTCCAAAGCTATCGATTCTTTCCGGATGTTATCCCTTCATTTGCTCAATTGGCCAATCCCTGGCCAAATCTTGCCCCGGTTTCTGTCATCTGATGTATTCATGAGCAGGGACAAGGGACAAAGGATGATGAGAATGATGTCCGGAAACGCTTTAGGATGTGACATACATTGATGAAAGACGAATAAAACGAGAGACATGGGGAAGAGAGAGAGAGAGAGAGAGAGAGAGAGAGAGAGAGAGAGTGAGAGAGAGAGATAGAGTGATTGCGAGAGAGAAAGAGAGGGATAGAAAAAGGGAGAGAGAGAGTAAGAAAGACAAATAGAGATAGAGAGAAAGGGGCGGGAGAGAGAGAGAGAGAGAGAGGAGGAGGATGGAGAGAGAGAGAGAGAGAGAGAGAGAGAAAGATTACGAGAGAGAGAAAGGGATTGAGAGATAGAGCGAGCGAGCATGCATGAGAGAGAGAGAGAAAGAGAGAGAGACAGAGAGGCAGAGAGGAGATATATATATTCGGAAAGGTAAGTAGTTAATAGCGAGAGAGGAAAAATAAATACATTTGCAATGGGAGAAAATAGAGAAAGGGAGAAGGAGGGTGGGGCGCAGGGAGAGAAAGAGAGAGAGAGAGAGAGAGAGAGAGAGAGAGAGAGAGAGAGAGAGAGAGAGAGGCAGAGACATGGAAAGAGGGCGGGGCGGGGTGGGTGAAAGACAGAAAAAGAGTCAGAGATGATGAGAACAGAAATCCTAATTTCGATAGTGGGAGATGGATGGAGAGATGACAGAAAAGAGAAAAAGCNAATTGAAAGGGGACAGTCCCGTTTCCTTTAATCCACTGGGGAAAGAACCTAGTCTAGACATCCAGAAACTCATGACGATTAGGATGAAGACCTAAGATTCTCGTATTGCTCGGACACACAATCATATTCGGAAAACAAATAAAACATAACGGAAATTAATAAGGATAAATGAAATTGAATAAAATAAGACAGAGGAGAAAAGAGAAATAAAAAGAAGTATGATAAGTAAAGTGACATAGCAAAAGAAGAGCAAAATGGCAGTATGAAAGAAATTAGAAACCCCTTTATTTCGTTCCTGTATAATGTGTCCATATCTACTGAAGATAAGAAAGAACAGGAAAACAAGATATATAAAATTATGTTATATCAAACATTATTAAAAGTATAGTCAATTTGTATTGTTTTTAATTGTAAAGTAAAACTAGCCCAAACAAGATATGGATATGAAAATTCAGGGATAGCATGAAGTTAGGGAAAAAGATTGAGGAAGTTTGGTAGAGAGAGAGAGAGAGAGAGAAAGAGAGAGAGAGAGAGAGAGAGAGAGAGAGAGAGAGAGAGAGAGAGATAGGGAGGGGGAGGGGTAGGCAGGAAAAGAGAGATGATGTGGATTAAAATCGGAATGGGTTTAGGGGAGAGAGATAATTTCGACAATGGGAGATGGAGTAAGGTAGGCCTACTCGTAGGGCTAGATAAAACCGAGAATGTTACGAAAAATGAAAAAGCAATAGTTATTGAATTATTGTAAGAATTGAACGAAAATTATGCGACTGAAATTGAATTATGACACCACGTTTTCTTTGATTGGTTGGTGGTTTAGATATCCGGAAGCTCTTGACAAGTAGGATGCAGGCCTAAGATATGCGTAATGCCGTGACACATATATTTTGAAGAAAAAAAAACATAACGTAAAATTATTAAAAAAGTAAGAGCTGTAAAGTGAAATTGTATTGTATTGTATCTATTCAATCACGGTAAAAAGCCTGGTATCAGCTAAAATCTGCTTTTCATCAAGGCCGTGAACAGAAAGCAACAGTATAGGGCAAAATTGCAGTAAGAAGGAAATCAAAAGCACTTCATTTCGTTCCTGTGTAATGTGTCCATATCTACTATAGATAAGAAAGTGTGAAAACAAACTCTGAGATATATACAATTATTTATAATATACATCAATTATCTGGATCTGTAGGAAGACCACAGCTGCCATGTCGGTAACTCTGGATAGATCTTCCAGTCAAAGTTTACAATCATTATTTGTACTACTTATTAATATACCCCGATATTTCATGTTTGTTGACTAATTTTTGTATTTATTTTTATATAGGCCTAGATACATGTATTTTCTATTGCCTTTAATTACAGCATAAAAGCAAGCTAAACCAAGAAATGAGTAAGTTTGTAAACCTAAGGAACTAAGATAGAGAGATAGAAAGAAAGAAAGAAAGAGAGAAAGAGAGAGAGAGAGAGAGAGAGAGAGAGATATGGAAATCGATAGGGAGATAGATTGGGGAGGGGGGGTAGGGAGTGACGAAAATGGGATGGGAAATAAATTGTGAAGAGAGAGAGAGAGGGAGGGAAGGATGTCGAGGGAGAGATTATTAGGAGAGGAGGGAAGAGAGAGAGAGAGAGAGAGAGAGAGAGAGAGAGAGAGAGAGAG
>BQKZ01003270.1:43699-55759 GCA_036244855.1 Temnopleurus reevesii
CTGTTTTTCTATGTAACACTTTGGATTGATTATTGTTGTATTTTGTGGATTTTATTTTTGTTTTATGATGTATGTTGTACTGTAAGGACCCCATTGGAAATAAGCCTTTCGGCTTTCATGGGTCATCCTTGTCATGGTATCGTATATGTTTATATCTGACGAATCAAATCAAATCAAATCTTCCCTCCCTCACTTCAAAATGTAACTTCATTCCGCGAGGAAAATTGATTTAAAAAAAAGAGAAAGAAATTGAGAACAAGAAGAAGCAGAAGAAAAGGGAGAAGAATGAAGAAGAGAGAAGAAGAAGAAGAGGATATTAAGAAAAAGTTGCCAGTATGCCGATGATCATTCGAATTTCACACAATATTATCAGATAAATCTGCAAAATAAACGAATGACAATAATGCAAGATGTTTTTTTACACATTACACTTTCTTCTTATACACTTTCTTTTATAATCCAGGTTTAATCTTCATGATCCCCGGTATAGAACTATAAGCCCCCGTATTACAGCACGGGATGCCGCGGGGGCTATATCGATTATTCACAAAATAGATTGGACGGAATATGGTGGCCTAAATAGGGATCACTTACTGATGGTAAATGAAATAAGATGATAGAAATGATGAAGGATAGAGAGAGGAGCGGAAATTGAGGGATAAACAACATGTGCTGGGGTAAGACGGGGATTCTTAGACTTTGGGAGATGCAGGGTCTATCTATGACGGTAATTTAATGGTTTTCATAACTTAAACAGAAATAATTTGGAATAAATGCGAAAATTACAACAGAAAATGTGTATTGTAGGTTTAACTTATATCGCCGATTGGATAATATAGAATCAGTGATAAACATAACGACAACTGTCACACATTCAGAATCTCGAATAACACAAAATATACAATTACATCTGCATTTTGTTGGGGCGGGGGCTCATCAGGCCTTTCCATGAGTGTGTCGACATTCATTCATTTCCGGGTGAGGGGTCAGCTAAAGTTGTTAAGCCCCGGTCACATAGGACCCCGGAAGCAACACGATTCACGCCGACTCTTTGTTAATTCACAGTTAACTGCCACAGAACAACGAGTCGGGTGAATCGTGTTGCTTCCGGGGCCCTATGTGACCGGGGCTTAAGGAAAAGTCTGTAAAAGTCTTGTAATTGCCAGAGTTATTGGTTATATGAAATAAGAGCCATGGCACCCAAATAATGGAAATTGCTTAGTGAGGGGAGAACAAAAAAAATACAAAGACATAGAAAGAGATAGAAAGATAAAAACCCAGAGAAATAGCAGATGTGAACAGAGTGCTCTATTATATAGATTATGTCAGAAAAAGCATTGTCTTAAAAAGTATAGCGAATATTCTAGGCAAACATGTATCATTTTGCTTTCCTTTTGCATGTAATAATAAATGAAAACAATAAAATAATCATATTTTCATTTATAAGCACGTATACGTCACAAAAACATTGCCTTAAAAGGGTAGCGAATATTCTAGGCAAAACATGCATCTTTGCTTTCCATTAATTGTACTTATAAAGGAAAATATGATTATTTTTAGTATTAGATGGAAAACAAATTATTACCAGGTCAATTTGGAAGAGAGTTGAATCCAGCGTCCTGCTTTCGTATAAAGTGCATTTACATGTCTATTCTATAATAATAATTATGATGATAATAATTGAATTGATATAGCGCATTTTCCAGAGGGTACAAAGCGCTGCTTAAAAAGACCTACATTTAAGTACAATAAGGAGTGTATCAAAGGCAGGGGGGGGGNAGAGGTGAGGAGATGGGAGAGGTAAGGGGTGCAAGAGGTGAGTAGATAGGAAAGGTAAGAGATGCAAGAGGTGAGGGATGCAAGAGGTGAGGAGATGCGAGAGGTGAGGAGATGCGAGAGGTGAGGAGATGCGAGAGGCGAGGAGATGCGAGAGGCGAGGAGATGCGAGAGGCGAGGAGATGCGAGCGGGGCAGGAGATGCGAGCGGGGCAGGAGATGCGAGAGGGGCAGGAGATGCGAGAGGGTAGGTGATGCGAGAGGGGCAGGAGATGCGAGAGGGTAGGTGATGCGAGAGGAGAGGAGATGCAAGAGGTGAGGAGATGGGAGAGGTAAGGAGATGGGAGAGGTGATGAGGATATGGGAGAGGTAACGTATGGGAGAGGTAAGGTATACGAGAGGCGACTCGGCGGAGATGGGAGAGGTAAGTGGGGTTGAGAAGGGGGAGGATATGAAAGTCCGGGAAGAAGGGAGGAACGTAGAATGGGGCTGGACACGTAAGAGGGGAGAAAATTATCTTTTTTTATTTCATTTATTATTTTTTTTTGAGAGAGAGAGATAGTAAATGAAAAACGCACAACGAGGACGTCATAGGGAAAAGGGATAAAAGAAGGGATTTTGAAAGCTTGGATGGTTGCAAAATTCACTGCACACGCAACATATAAATCTGACAATCAAATGGTCATTGAGTAGGATTTAATCGTACGAAAAAGATTCATTAGCGCTTAATACGTTATTCTAAACATACACACTCACATGTATACATCGATAAATTCAGATCTCCAGTGTAATACAATCATAATTACTAAGATATACATAATACAAAGAAATCTGAAATTTTAAATTCCAAACCATGAATTGACAATATGTGATTTTTAAGATCATTATTTGCGCCCACTAATTGCTCAAGCAAAGACACTTAGCAGTCAGAAAGGAATAATAATAGACTTGCATAAACTACTACATGGATGTGAAAAATCATCAACAATGTATAAAATGGAATTCATGATTTGGTAACAATAGACAAGTCAATAAATCATCTTTATTTCAATCATACCAAGAGGTCACATGAATAGCCAATGATAAAAACCTAGGTCATCGTTAAGAAAAGTGACACAAATTCAGTTCAATTAACGTGAGGTGGGGTATACAGAAGTAACAAACGACACAGAATACATAGAACAAAGAATGAAGACATTTCAAATATCATATTTCAACAGTATTTCTAAATATATTGCGCAAATCAGCAGAGATTTGTTATATTGATTTGACTGGAAATGTCATTGATGGTAGTACTGTAGTGGTGATATGGTGGAAATAATTACAGAAGATAAATATGAAAGAAAGAAAGGGGCAAAGAAAGATGTGCAAAGTTCGGAATATTGGGAAAACAATATTCAGAATTACGGGTGTTTCGTATAAGTGATGGTGTAATAAAATTACGAGTGTTCTAACTGTATAGGATTTTTAATATATCTAGCAGTTTCGCATAACGAGAGTAATATAACTAGAAGTGTAATGATACTAGTGGTGTAATACCAGGAGTGTAATAAAACCAGGAGTACATAAATCTAAGGGTGTAGTAACACTAGGGGAGTAGTGGCACTCGGAGTACAGTAGCCTATCAGTGTAGCACTAGGTACTAATGTAAAGCTAGGAGTGTAGCAACACAAGGAGATTTAACACTGTAGTTCATGCAGTAACACTGGGTGTAGAGTAACACTAGGGGTACAATAACACTAGGGGTACAATAACACTAGGTGTGTAATAACACTATGCGTGTATTAACACTAGGTGTGCATAGTAACACAAGGTGTGTAGCAACACCAGGCCTGCAGTAGAATGACAATGAAGAAATGGAAATTAGATCTGGAAATTGACGTGAAGTGTTGGAAGAGGTGGATTATTAAAAAGAAACGGTAGAAATATTTAACAAAAACCAACAGGAGGTAAAGAAGTTAAAGTAGTATATAGTAGTAGATATGGCCACAGAGAATGATATACAGGACCATGATAACTAAGGTACAAGAATACATAGTGACCAGAACTGACAAGCACATTGTGCAAAGTTAACAACTCCCATTCAAGTCTTCACAATATAAAGGAAATGTCCTTCTCCATTATTCTGCAATGAAATCTAGAACAGGTGTCTCAGCTGTTAATTGAATAAACAGGGAATTTACTTTCTCATGTTCTCTACTGCTATTGTGATGACCTGAATGTGAGTTGTTTACTTTGTCCAATCTTCTCACAGTGATGTGTTCAGCATAGCAAGAGGAGAAAACACGATATAAACTATTTCCGAAAAAATAAGTCAAACGCAAATTCAATGGTCCTTTGTCTTCACTATACAAAGGAAATTTCCTTCTCCATTATTATGCAAGGAAATCTCGAACAGGTGTCTCAGCTGTTAATTGAATAAACATGGAATTTACTTTCTCTTGTTCTCTACTGCTATTGTGATGACCTGAATGTGAGTTGTTTACTTTGTCCAATCTTCTCACAGTGATGTGTTCAGCATAGCAAGAGGAGAAAACACGATATAAACTATTTCCGAAAAATTAAGTCGAACGCAAACAATAGATCCATAGGTCGTCTATTCACATGTGCGGCCACAACAATGACAAGCCGGTTCCGATTTCAATAGCATTACAAAGGAGCATATAGAATTTGCGTTCGACTTAATTTTTCGGAAATAGTTTATATTGTGTTATAAATGCAATTATTCAAAATATCTAACAAATAGTAAATACATACATGTAGAAATAATTTAATGGTATATGTCACCATACAAAATAGTATTAACATGACGTTTTAATCTTCTTCTTGGTTTGGTATATGCAGATATTGTATTCTTCAAAATGGAAATAAAAATCGAAAATCGGGATTACCACAAAAATTTGAAAATGATGGAGGATGAAATTGTACTACTTCATGTTAAGAAATATAAAAGCAAGTGATTAAGCAGTATTGAGCCTATATGAAATATCTGTTTTGTAAAGCAGAAAGAAAATATGTAAAGATAGCGAAAATGATTCCTTATAATTATTACATAGATCATATATATTAAATGATTATCAATTTGTAATTAATTCGTCGTTACAAATACAGAGCTTTTAATATAATAATATCGGAAATCGAGGCTAACAAAATACTAATAGAGCAGGCGATACACTTTTTAACACTGATCAGATTATGCATATGCAGAGGGCTGATGACTTTGAAATAAAAAAAAATCATATGAGATATATGCCTACTCAAATTTTATTTCACTGCAATCCAAAAAGATTGAACAAAACCATCATACGTGGATGGAATTGATTAAAATTCACCACCGGATTTTTATACTCCCAATATCTGCAAACACTAATTTCTCTTGAAATATTAAAATGCACATTATTGATAAAAACACTGTAACATAGATTCTGGTTGTGTAATTTAAACAAAAATCTGAAATAAAACTGTCTGTGCTTTTGGATCATATTCAATTCTATGAAACAACAATCAGGAATAACTAAACAAGGGAATGATAATCATAAAATCAACACTATTGATATCATAGAACATTTCAAGGTATTAATATACATCACAATAAATAAAGAAATTGATTAATGAATGAATTAAATGATCTAGCTGATTTGTTAAACTCCGATTAATTCAATTTTAAGTCATTCAACGAAACTCTTATAAAATAAATATATTTCATATTATCAAATTTCACTGAAACATTGTATGATGATGAAATGCATGAATATACAGGATATTTTTCATCATGATACGAAATTTTGAAAAATGTATTCCCTGCTTTATATTCCCTGCTCATATAACAGAGCTTGCTTTAAAATCATCTTTAGAACGTCAGCAACCATTTTTTTTTAAATCTTGAACAGGGTATGATGATAATATACAGCACCCGCCTTAAGGGTTATACGTAAAAAGAAGATTGGAATGGATTGCTATCATTCATATAGTTTTATAAAAATGATTTTCATGAATTATCCAATTTCACGGGGAATGGAAAATGAACAATTTCAAGAATTACGAACATCTAATTTCAAATTATTTATCAATATGGATCACTGAACATGTTTAAGAACACAATCGAAATATCCTAAAATAAGACAGAAAAACATATACAAGTGTGATGTTCATTGAAATCATAGGTTGATTACGAAATCGAAAGATATACCGGTAGTACTTATTTTGTTTTACAAATATTCATTTGTTAATGCATTCGTGTTTTTTTCTGCATTTTAATTGCAAAATAATAAACCATTCCAATTTCACCTATATATCCTAAACTACACTCTTGCTCATGTACATGTATATTTTTCTTCAAATAGCCTTACTAATTTCTCGTCTCAAATTCCGAATCAATTATTTGGATTCAGTCTCGTTAATGAATAACGATTTTCTTCAGCTCTCTAAATGAGGATTTATACAGGATTTCTCAACATAAAGTACATATATTATTTAGCAGCAACAAGATTATAATTCTACATAAATTCTACATTTTGCTTTTTCCAGCTACATGTGTACATGAACGTTTATAAATAAAATTACATATGCAGAGTTGGCTGAATTTTCAAAACCCAATGCGAAACGAATATTCTATCAGGTCTGCAGATATGTCACATTTTAACAAGATCGTAAGGTACCAAGGACTGCATTTCCAGAAAAGGACTGAACCTACAAAAAATGCACTGGTTGATTTCTTTGATCCCTCGCCGGGAGCAGTTTGTAAGCCTTTTTGTGAATGTCAATCTGCGTCCGATGTAACGTTCAACACATCTATTTCTGAATTCCAAACGAAGTCTGCGGCAATGTCAGCAGCTGTTCCAAGGAAACCTGAGTGTGCCACATGACAGGATCTGTTGATCATAAAAAAGACACCATAGAATGACCGTTCCTGCAAACTTGCAAGCTGCAGATTGCTCCAATGTGGTTGGCCGGTAGGAAGAATGTCCAGCTGTGTATGTCTGTTCAGTTAACGGCGAATCATTCTCGATCCCCTTGACCAGGGCACACGAGCAATCTCAGGGTGAACCCTTGCAAAGTGTCTCCCTCCCGTTGCTAGTCAGTAGATCTTCGAGGAAACGACTAAACGACCCTAACATGCTATGAGTAGTTAGATAAGAACATCAACAAGCATACATCCATGTAATCAACCGAGATCAAAATGGCTCACAGACAATTAGGGTCCAGAGTTCTTCGTGTTGTAGATTCAACTGGTAACACGCGAATAGGAGTGGCAACGCCTTCTCTTATTGGGATACCTGACGAGACGTTGGTTCCCAAATCATAGCAGAGTGCGTGCTGGTACGTTTTACATGCAAATCAACAACCATGTTTCATGAAGTTGTTCGAAGATCTACGAACTAGTCTACGAACGACTGGTGATCCTTCCTTGGGTGCAATTTTCCACCACTGAGTGCATGACAGGGTCACCAGTGATTCATAGATTCGTACGTACCACTTGGAAAAACTTTATGAAACACAACTGATGTCCGTTTCATATAGCTGTTCGCAGAGCTACGCACGACTCTGCGCACGAATTATGACCCCATTATTTTATATAGTGCAGGAAATGGTCACCGGTCGTGCGTAGAGCCATGCGCGTCTCGTCAAAGAGCTTTATAAAACAGGTATCGGGTGGTTTTTCACCAAGACAAGACCATATGAACGACTTTAAGAACGAATGGTATCAGTTCTTGCGTTGAATACGCGCAGGAAAACATTACGCACAAGAAAGGATACCAGTCGTTACCAAAAATCATTCGTATAGTATTTTTATCTTGGTGAAACCCCATCCTGGGCTTCTTGAAAATCAAAACAAATAGTTTCCCGGTACCAGGGATGTGCACCTCCCTGGTGGTACAGAGGGCCAACAGAAGACGCCAAAGTCTATATCCCTTCTCCAATATGATTTTTAACAACCTCCTGGTATGCACGGGTGTCTTTGACCACGACACAGACGGTAGAACCTATATTTTAAAGACCCCCTTAAAGTAGCAACCCCAAAGCTAATGTACATATTGTGAAGAATGAGTATGAAACATTCGTAAGATGTACAATTTTAAAGGTGCTTCATTTCTTTCCTGGCTATCAAAATATTTAATTTAATTATTTCATGGGGTACCACGAAATGCGCGTGAGGAAGTAATGTCATATGAATAAAGGAAAATTATCAACAGTTTTGTAATAAAGCATTTTGTGATATCTTGACATCATAAGATATAAAACTTTGACAAATATCAATAAGAATGTGATTATCCATAGCGCTTATCCATTTTTCTACGTCATGGACAATACTTCAAAGGAATTTTGCCAAAAGTTAAGTAATGTCACAGATCGGGGATGTGAAAAATGGCAAACTCAAGGAAATACAGCATTACCAGAAAGACAAAACAACCAACTATACATCCAGCCTACTCACAAATTCAAGGAATGTTCAGGAATAAAGGCAAATACAAACCAGCCAGATCTATGCAACAAGCCATCAGTAACACGACCCGATCTGCAACAATTATATTTTGATTCAAGAAGAAAGAAATTAACAAGCGCTCGTTTCACTCTTCTTGGATGCAACTTTTTGATTGACAACGAATCTAAGAAGTCCATGACAATGAGCGCGAAATAAGCGCTTATATCACTCTCATCGTCATGGAACTTAAAGATAAATTCTAGCCGACCTGTGCTTTTGATAAAAAGAATTTTTAATTCATTATTACGCAACCATATATACTTCCTTTTCTGTGGCAGAACTTCCTAGCGCTCATAAAACTTGTTAAGTTATCTTTAAATATATTACTATATCAAAACCATCACTATCAATTTTCCTATTGGGCCTATCTATAAAATTATCTTACCACTCCTTTTAACTTTTCACTTAGATGAAAATAATAAGCATGTGAAATAAAATATGAATACCAACTTTTGAAGTTTCCTTGACTTTTCACTCAGATTTCAGTCTCACTTTTTAAATATATTGGGGCTATTCTACAAAATCTGTTTTTTTAATTTAAAAGAATGTATTTGAAAATATATATATGTAGAATTTTAACAAAATTGATCATGTCGTTGATGACTTGATCAAAGACACCCTAGGAGGCAGAAAAATCATAACGGGGAAAAGGAGATAAAGGGGAACATTGCATCTTCTCTTGGCCCGCTATACCAGAGAATTCTCTTCGCGCAGATTTTCAAGAAGTCCTACTTGCATTTTAAAATGTGCTAGCATGTATTTTGCTTACATTGAGGAACCACCGTCTCTCCAGGATATCCCAAAAGAGTGGGCGTTGCCATTCTTATCTGCGTGTTACCACTAGAATCTACAACCCGAAGAACTCTGTACTCCATTGCCAGTGAGTCAGTATGATCTCAGATGATCACATGGATGCATGCTTGGTAACGTTCCTATCTAACTACTCGTAGCATGTTGGGGTCGTTAAGTTGTTCCAATGAAGATCTACGGACTAGCAACGGAAGGGAGACATTCTGCAAGGGTTCACCCTGAGATTGTTCGTGTCCCCTCCTCAAGGGGATCGAGAATGTCGCCGTTATCTAAACAGACAAGAACAGCTGGACACTCTTCCTACTGGCCAACCACATTGGAGTAATCTCCCACGTGTAAGTTTGCAGGAATAGTCATTCTATGGTGTCTCCCCCATGATCAACAGAGACTACAACGTGGCATATTCCTGGTTCCTTGAGACAGTTGCCGACATTGCTGAAGACTCCGCCGTCTGGAATTCAGAAATGAATGTCTAGAGCATTAGGTTAGGCACAGATAGACATCTACTGAATGGTATGCATATGTAGGCTTACTAATTGCACTTAGCGATGGACCAAAGATATCAACCAGCTAGTGCAGATGTCTTTGGTCTCGTCTTTCCCTTGAAATATAGTCCCTTGTATACCATACTATCTTGATAGGGACATAACTGGAAAACCCATAAGTGTCAATTTTGCTTGATATAATTCCACGCACTATATTTTTACAAGTATACGAAATGTGGTGGAGTAGTGCAACTATTTTAGATATCAATGCATTCATCATTTGAAATTAAAACTATTTTCTAATAAGCATTATTAGTTAGCTCATTACCTTGCGCATTAATTAATGGCTAGTTAAGATCATTTGTGTTCTTCTGCACCCAAATTTATAGCAAGCTGTACATTGTTTTCTTTGTCAAATTCATTTGATAAAATATTGGACAATAATTCTATTTCAAACCGGAAGACCCATTTGATTTAATATGCACGATTTTTCATGGATTCATGTGGATATACTGTTCGGTGTACTTCGGTGATCTAGAATAAGCACACCACACAGTGTTGAAACGAATTATTTGAAAGTTATAAAAGCTTATTGAATCATGTGAATAGCACTTTGTAATGCTCTTGAAACTTGTGATTTTTAGAATTCTTTGAGAGGATTATTGAGTACACAGTTTGAGTTTTTCAAAAAGAAATTTTAAATACATTACGCAGTAAATTGTTGGTGATTAATTATACTAGTCCATCACCTTAAAAAGAAATTTGGTATTGCAAGGAATGTATTGTCTTTTCTGGAGCTGTTTAACCATAATCCCAGTGTAGACCCAAGGTAAACCGGTTAATTTACTATATGATAGTACTTGCTTGTAAGGATCCGTCGCGACGCATCGGTACATTGATATTACCCCTCTTAATGGCACCCAGCGTACCTCTGTAGCTCAGCAGGTTAAGATCTTCATGGTTGTTAGCTTGAGGTTGATCTTCAGCGGACCTCCGCTTCTCTGCAGGATCTCATCTACACGAGGGTTGCCTTGGTGTTGCTTTCTTGGTGAAACTAGCAAGCCTACACATATTTCCTTGGTATTTCATGCTGCAAGATCAGGTAACATCTACGTAGGTAAACGGTTGTAGATGACATTCCTTCGCTCTTCTTCGCATCTCCTCTCGATTCGGCATCTTTCAGGAAAGGCTTTTGTAGTGTTTATTGTTCCTCCAGTCTCGGTCCAATTTGTTGACTGTTGAAATAAAAGGAAATATTATAATTACATTAGTATACAATTTTTCACCAATTAAATGTTCTGTTTTAATATTTTAATAGTAAGTTAATGTTTTCATCTTAATCTATCCCATGACGGATATCCTCCCAACATCCAGTAATGCCAACTGTTCCGGAATAAAAATGAGGTCAAAATTAACAGGTAACTAAAACAACAGCTAAACGAAAGTGATAGATATGGAAACGATGGCTGTACTTTCAGTTATTCACTTGTGACGAAAATCTAGAACGATTGGCTAATCTCTGCGACAACGCATAGATTTAACTCAACTCTTCGGATAGTGTCGACGGTAATCTTTGCACTACAGAAATAGACATAGTGAACAAAATCAAGCAGGTTATTCAAATTTTTATGAATAAAAAGCCCCGTCAAAGCAGTTTTTGTTGTTGTCAAATATAATGCATTACGAGAGCTCACCATTTTGCATTAAGTGCAGCTCTTCGGCATCGCAGTGACGTCGCGATGACGTCGTAGTGGCATTGGTGACGTCTCAGTGGTGTCTCAGTTACGTCGCATTGGCGTCGTGGAGCGTCGTGGTGGCGTGGCAGTGGCGTCGTAGTGACATTATGAAGGCGTTACCGGTACATACTTATGGGTGTCCGCAACGATGTTCAAACTCTCGAACTTGACCACGACAGCGAACTGATATAGAAACAAAATAACGCAATATTATTAGTTAGTCTCGGGGTCACTCCAATGTCTCTAAATAAAATCCTTAATCCAGTAGATCAAATTTCAAATGAAACTTACTTCTTTTTATTGGGATGTTTCGGACATGTTGACATGATTTTTTGGTGAAAATATTTATGATCATAACCCCGATTGCCGCCAAAAATGTTCCAAAATATACCCCACATCTGTATGGATGTCTATTGGTGCAATTGCATGCTGTTCTGTACATGGCAAGGAACATGGGACTTCCATTACAGAATTTGTGTTTTTATAACGTATATTGTGAGTATCTGTGGGATGAATGGAGGATAATCTTTTTTCTTTTTCTTTTTATTTTGCAAAAATTAACAGAGTCTAAAGTTAAAAGAGTCTACAGTTTACAGAACGACATTCTTCTGTCTCTCGATCAACGGAAAGAAGCCATTCTTGTTTTATTGGATTTTTCATCCGCGTTCGACACCATAGACCACTCGATACTTATCGACCGATTGTCCGAACGGTTTGGCTTCAATGACAATGTCCTAAAGTGGGTCAAGGCTTATCTACTTGGTCGTAGC
>BQKZ01003271.1:0-12775 GCA_036244855.1 Temnopleurus reevesii
AAGTGCCATTGTAAAAGTGTCATGGTGTAAAGTCCACACAAGAAATTTGTAAAATTTGAGAAAAATGACATTAGCGAGAGATACATCCACAATGTGTAGCAGTCAACCCAGGTGATGTGAATGGGTACCTGCAAAATATTTCTTCCTTCACAAATGCAACCATTTTGCTCTTTATCGCCAAGAGCTTGGTCAAATATTTTGTTAGATTTCTCACTTCAGTGTGCTGAAGCATTTTGTGATGACATAATTTATCAATTATCATCAAATGCACTATCATTATCACTATCATGGTATATCAAAACATACATTTTCAACCAGTCACTTCTGTCGACACCAAAAACAAACACACAATTTTATGGTGGTAGAGCTTTTTCAGCTGCAGCTCCTAGTCTCTGGAATGGACTTCCAAAAACCATCAAAGAAGCTCCAACAACTACAACTTTCAAATCCTTATTGAAGACCCATCTATTTGCCTTGAAATAATTAGTTCTTGAACACGATGCGCTTGTCTTCTCCTCAAAATTTTGGTTATTTCTTATTGTTAATCATCATTGTTTTACTTTTTCATTTGATATAGTCTAGTAACTAAGTTTGTAGAAAATGTTAAGTTAAAATGTCATTTGTAAATTGCAAATTGTTAAAATTGTACAGTGCATAGAGAATTCATATGTTTTATTATGCGCTTTATAAAAATTGAATTATTATATTGTTATTACATTTTATGCTCACGTAATACAATTCTGTACATGCTTTATGATTTGTTATTAATGCCTCCCACATTGTAGCATTTGACATAACCACCCTTCCAATGGGGCCACAAGTCATTCAGGACTTTAATCACATGGCCAAAATGGTGGTTTAAAAGCTTCACGATTGCTTCAAGATGTTTTTTCTCTGACTGAAAACAATATCTTGGAGCGATTATCTCCAAGGGTTCTATGGAGGAGCGTTTAAGCTCTCAGGTCACACGTTTTGTGAAGTGGATAAACATGACTATGAATTCTCGTTAAATTATGTCACACACTTCAGAATGAATCTCGCATTTTTGGAGGGGATGTGAGATTCGCCTCTCCTGTCATACCAATAAGATATATTTAAATGTTTAGGCACTGAAAAGGAAGCCCATGTGCACTGAATTATTTTTAAGGAAGTTTAAAATATAAATTTACTGATTTGAAGGAGTGCTTACGCTTTCTGGTGACATGTTTCTATGGAGTGGATTAACATGATAGAGAATTCCAAGCAGAATCTCATATTTTTGCAGAGTTGCCAACCATTACCAAATAATGATAAAGCCAGGGTAATAATGCTGCAATTGTAGAGCGCTTAGGGAATTCTCGTGAAGAGTTGATAAGCGCTATATAAAAGCTGTTCATTATTGATGAAAGTAATTTGTATGGAAATTTCAGTGCTTGATTTCAAAGTAAATGCCTGATTGTGAGGTTTTTATTACCATGCTTTCTCTCAGCAATTTGGTTCACCTACTTGGCTCAGTGGTAGAGTGTCTGCCCCATGAACGGAAGGTCATGGGTTCGATCCCCGGCAGAGTCATACCAGAGACTTATAAAAAAAAGGCACTCAGCTTTTAAGAAAGGAGAAGTGTGATATTAATTTTATGTTATGCAGGGCCCGCTGGAAGAGCAGCTACCTTACAGCTGAATAAGGCTACCCTGGGTAAATAAGATATATTATTATTATTCATCGTAATGTTGACCCACATACACGTTAGGGAATAGTTTGCCTCTCTGTCACTTTTGGGATGGTAGTGCTTCTCCTTTCATACCCATATGGTAATATTTTATTCTAAAAAGTGATATATTTTAACTCTTCTTTTTTCACAATCCCATGTCTTCAATCTTAGGAGCATGATGTAAAACAGTTTTTAACTTATCTTGTTATCCTGAATAAATATGTTTTAATAAATGAATAAATAAAGAAGTATCCTGCAAAACTGTCTTGCAAAGAAGATCACTTAGTGATAATCTCTGTAACTAACTCTACATTCATTTTAAGAGCCATTAATTAGCATTCTTGAGAGGCAACATGTCAACAATTAAGTCTCTATTATCACATGACTGAAATAAACATTGGAGGCTCATTAGTGATTCAGTTCACTGTTTTCGTGTTATCACAACTGTGAATGCGCATCAGAAGGATTGATTTGAGAGAGCATTTAAACATTACAATCACATACCATGTTACTTGTATATGCAAAAAGGCCTGCTCACTTTGCACCCACGTGGCATCACTGTACAGCATTCATACTATGTCTACTATATGATTGGGCTATTTTTGTTATCCATCCCTTGCGCAGTGTAGCATAGCTGGCCAATAGCAACCCCAGATACTGCATAAATGATGTAGCGTGATGCTGTGCCAGATACAGTGTGAATGGGCTACAGCTGAATACTTTTGTTGTACAATATTAGAGTGCATTGGATGTTCTAATCGCTTGAAAAAATTCTTTATATGTTTCTCTGCATTATTAATTGGAGGGCATTTCTGGAACAATTCATTCCTTAACGCATGTTATATCAGCTTATGTGGAAGCATTGTGGTATAGTGGAACTGACTTCCAAATCCCATCCATGGTTGTAAGAAAGTATATGCCAATATACATCCGAGGTAGATGTGGAAACATTTGCTCTCTTCTCTTTCTTCCTCTTATTTTGCTTCTCTAGCTCTGCCTTTCCTTCCGTTTCTTCCCATCTTTCTCTTACCTCTTCCTCTCTGTTGGTTGTGATATATCTTCTATTGCTATTTTTCTTCATTTCTATCTCTCTATCTCTCTCTAAAAATATTCCCTCCCTTTCATCATCTCAACCTCTCTCTTCCTCCTTCTCGTTATAGTTAACATCTTCAATCTTCTCCCCACACTCCCCTCTTTCTCTCTTTCTTCCTCTCTCTCTCTCTCTCTCTCAAACCTTTTTCAAATTTACTATCTCATTATCCCACCACTCTCTCCATACCTATTCTTACCATTTTTTCTCCTTTTCTTTTCATCCTCTTTTCCCCCCTCTCTCTCATTTGTTTGCCCTTCTTTCTTCATCATTTTTACTCCTTAGAGACTATACAGGAGAAAAGAAGGTCAGGATGTTACCACTCTTCTTCTTCTTCTTCTTTTTTCTCCTTCTTCTTATCAATCTTTATTATTTTGTTCTCTCTCTCTGTCACTCTCTCATCTTCCTTCATCATCTGCTCTCCCTCGAGACGGGAGGAGTAACGACTTGGAGAAGGTCAGGACAAGGTCACTGGGTATCTTCCAAATGGGATAGATCCCCTTTCTGTAATTGGTTTGGAAGAAAATTGGAAGCAAATGAGAGAAGGATATCGGATAGCTTATAGTATAACAATCCAGTTAGTTGATTCCTGTCCCAACGAAGTCTTTGGGAGGCATGGAGATGCGAATGGAGGGGGATTGGGAAGGGATGGGTAAAAGATTTTTAGAAGGGGAAGGAAAGAAGGATGGTTAGTGATTTCAAACCAAACATTTGGTGAAGAAGAAATAATTTCGTATAAATGCACCTAAGAATGAATTACTGAAATGTATTTGTGTCCTTAAAACAAAATATTTGAACTTGCTATGACGAATACAAATTAAACTATTTGCTTGAAAATGCTCTAACAATCAAGTGTGATAGCTATTTTGTTAAGTGGCCCTTGAAGAACAATGCTTTCCAAGGAACATTTTCCGGCCATAACTGATGCAAAAAGAATGCGAACTACTGTGTAGCACAAACTATGTGGTCACTATAGAGGCTTAATGGTTTGATTCTTCCCTATACAGCAATCATGTTCATTTGGGTATTTTTTTTTATTTTCATATACTGAATCAAGCTATCAATATACTTTCTAGGTTTGTAGTCTTGCTTTAGAATTGGGGAGGGGGTGGCCGCATTGCATTGGAAATGAAGATGGGGAAAATCAAATTACATCCAATATAGCCCAAGGAGAATCGGATAGGAGTTAGAGATGTAAATAGAATTGGCATAGGAGAGGCATCTAAATATGAATGGTATCAATTCATATCGGCTTGGAACTCGGGATGAAAACAATCAAGGACAAATTAAAGATAGTATCCATTATTTGCTCAAAGCAAAAATTTAAATGGTCACAGAGAGGGAAAATTACATGCTAAATGTTCAGCAATAAGTGATATTGTTATGGTGAAAAGTAGAATTGCAGCAAATAAAGATGTTGAAAGCCAGACCTCTACTTGTTATAGAAAACTTGTAATAAAATGAATGAATTTCAAACAGTCTTGTACAGTCAAATCTCTTCACAACGAGCTCTGATATGTTACATGAAGGTGATTTTCCTGGTCCCACTTCATTTTACCTTAGTGTTTTGTGGTTCCAATTGTTTTGGACGTTATGGTTTTTGGCCCTGATATAACTAGGTTTCAATTTAAAAAGGTAATTTTTCTAGAAATAAAATTATATCCAATTTAGCCCAAGGAGAATCGGATAGAAGTTAGAGATGTAAATAGAATTGCCGTAAGAGAAGCATCTAAATATGAATGGTATCAATTCATATCAGCTTGGAGCTTGGGATGAAAACAACCAAGGGACAAATTAAAGTTATTATCCAGCATTTACCAAAAGCAAAAAAGTGACTGCACAGGAAGGGAATATTACATACTTAATGCTAAGAAACTAAAAGTCACCTCTTTGTGTGTTTATTAAAATGTTTCGTTAAAAATCAAGATTATGGCAAATAAAGTTGTTTGAAATTAGACCTCTGATTTTTACAATGTATAGTCTTACATATTATCAATCAACTTTTATATAAGGCACCGCCTTCCTGTTGATTTCCATACACTTTCAACTTTAGCTTGTACTGTCTAAATTGTCGGATGTTTTTCTATTTTTGTATTTTTCATGTATTGTTTTTTTCTTTTAATGAGAGTGTTGAATAAATGAAATGAAAAAAATTAAATATTTTCTGTGGAAGCTTTAGAATGAAAAACTCTGAATGAAATTGAAGACAATCTTGGACAGCCGAACCTTATTGAACAAGGTGGTTTTCTTGTTCTACCTTGTTTTATTAGATTGTATTTTGGCCCTGATATTACAAGTTGTCGATTTAAAGAGGTAATTTCTCTGGCCCCAAGTACTCCATCACAAGGTTCCACTGTGTTTGAAGTAAAATATGTTACATGAAAAAACCCTCTGGTTAATCATGATCAAACTAATCATAACGTATGTTGGCTCTATAACCAGTGTGTTAGCTTATTCAGTAGAGCACTCGCCTCAGAACCGGTAGGTATGGGGTTCGATTCCCGGCCGCGTCATACCAAAAAGACTTTTAAAGATGAGAATAGCTGCTACCCTATTTGGTGCTCAACAAGAAAGGGATAGAGCAATGTTGAACCGCAGCTGCTCAGCTTTCGGGCCCAGGATTTAAATTAACCAAAAGAATTTCAGCTACGATTAAAAAGAAATAATCATTTATCTATCAGTATCATTTATTGACAATTTAAGGTTATGCCTCCAAAAGTTTCTTACTCAAAATAGAATCCCATACTGGAACTTGAACTTTATCTTTAATAGCCTCGCAATCAGTGCCACCAATAAATCTCCAACAGACGGAACAGATGAAAGTGAATAATTGGATTTGAGATGGGAGAGGAGGGTTTGGGCTTCATCAGATTTATTTAAGGTGGGATTAAAAAGACATTCCTGCAATACTAGAAAGACGCAAGCAACGGTTTCATCGTGTTTTGATGTACCGGCATTCCTACTTGGCTACGTCAATTGGATACTAGTGTGGATATTGTAGTGACATTTGGGAGAAAGACTCTTGATAGGGATGTGCAGTATAAAAATATATTGAAATATCATGATATTAAGATATTGCTATGCTAATAAATATTTTGTATCACTTTTTTGCCAGTATTCGATACATTGCCTTCAAATATAGAAAATAATATTGTTGATATTCCTCTTTTTTTTAGCGAGATTGAGAAATGAATTAATGCAGTAAGCTGTCATAAACTATCACCAACAAATTACTATATGAAACTTCAAGTAATCTGATAATTACAAAGTTGTATCACCACTGCCATTACCATGTAAATAAATTGTTTCTACCTCAAAACATCTGAAAATAAGATGACCAGGCAAGTAAGGAAATAGCATCTGATGGTTGGGGAACACGATATATTGCCATATCGATGATATCAAATATGATGATAATCAAATACAAAAAATGTGTTATTGTGCAGCAAGATGTTGTTTACGCTGTATCAGGATTTTGAATGATATTTATTTATGAAACTGTTTAGAAGCAGTTCCACTGACAATACAAATTCAATTTTTTGTTGACATAACTTGTCAGTTCTCCATGGCAAATCATGAAAACTTATTGAAATATTTAGATGCAATTACATTAGAAAAGGTCAGCCAAGCTATGTGCGTGCAATGAACACCATGAGCAGAAGAGACAAATGCCTTGGACAAAGTTAACTACATCCATTCAAGCATCAACAATTGCTACATGGACATAAAAGAAATTACCATCCATTTTATTCAGTGGGAACAAAATGTTGAACAAGAGCCACACTGAGGACTTTCGTTTGTGATCATGCAGCTTGTGTGAATGTTTGAATGAGGATGTTAATCCTTCGTCCTTTTGCTCACAGATAAAATGTGAGATAAAGTTGGTCATTGGAAGACCTCATAGTCCTGCAACTTTGAAAACTAACTTTAATAAATATTTAAGCAACAATTTGTTGACAGGTTGTCAAGCATTATCATTAATGTTTTACTCTGCATACTGAGCACCTGTGTATACATAAGGCGCGTTCACATAATTACCAATTGGCAAGCTTCAGTCATTAACGTTTGAACATTCATGTTTGAAACGATAGACTATTTTTGTGGGCCAGGATTTGGAAGCAAACGTTCATAGGCACAGTTTACAAATAGATTCAAATTTTGTCTCGCCAACGACATTAGGTACTTTGGTTTCCTAAAACCATTTAGTAACAATAGTTGGGTTAACTGATAGATTCAAATTTTATGCAAACTTCTAAAACAAAGGTTGTTCTTGATAACCCTACAGCTTGCCAGAGATTTGCCGGACATAGCAACAAATAGCGTATCCAAACTGGATTCTAAGTATTGTAGTCTTATTGTTAGCAACCGGGTTAGGGAATATACCACGTAACTACGTTGGCAAGAAATCCTTATAGATTTTAATGATATAGTAAACCCTCTGCAATACTCAGAATCCAGTTTGCATACATCACTAGTTGCTATGTCAGGCAAGCGTCAAGCAAGCGTACAGATGATCAAGAACAACCATTGTGTATAAGGAACTCATCAAATATGAATCTATTCGTAAACCTGAATTTTCAGCGCTCATTTTGACCAAAGTGAAACACTGCTTGTGTGAACACTGCTACTTAACATTGATGCTTCGAGCATGCTCCAAATCTCACCGTTTTGGACATGTGAACGCCCTTATTAATTGCCAAATCATGTTCTTGTTCAAATAAAAAGAATATGCCCCTTGATTAGGATTTAAGTGCCATTAAAGAGCCCTGCTTTCAGACATGTTCATATCATGTCATTAATTGGCAGGATGCTCCAGAAAGTTGATCATTAAGCTGAATTGATGGAAGTTTAAATATTTGTTTTGGACTCATCTATGTTCATTATACAAAAAATCTCCATTTTGAAGGCACCTTTGAACAATAGCTGAATGTGCTGGTAAAGAAAGTCAGTATGGGAAATGGTTAAAAGTTTTTATGCACAGGAAGAGCTAGACAGTTGAAGAAAGTTTAATAACACTAGTATATAGGTGGCTACAAACATGATAATTTTGATAATCGTCTAATGTTTTTCCTCAGCAGGTACCATAATAAATACCATATGTGACTGCAATACTGTCCATTTTCTGGTCTTTATATGCTTATTAATCTGGCATTAAACAATTTCCTTCAAAACTATTTAGCATGCGTTATTTATTAGTCATTTCGAGCATTCAGTGCAAAATTTCTTCATTTTCATGAACATTTATTTATATATTTATTCATTTCATTAAATATTTTAAATGAAGTCAAGTTCGGTCGTAGGATATGTTTTAACACTATTTTTGAAAGGTTGTAGCACTTCTGAGGGTGTCTTTTTTCACCACTAAAAGGACACATTGACATATGAAAAACCTCAAATGATGAAAATTGAGTATGACCTTGAATAAAACCATGTAATCCCTGTTTACAATCTGTAATGTATCTTTAAAATGTCTGCAGTATTTCTACAAATCCTCAAACTGTGTTTTCTTGAATGGTTAAAAGCCATGAAAACCACATGTTGTTCCTAAATTTTAGTCACACAAATATTTCTCATAAAAAGCAAGGATAACAAAGATGAAATCACAAAGAAAGAAGAAATCTTGGTTTTATGGGTTATGTTTTACCCCAATGCTGTCATCAAATTTTAGTCATACTAATGATCCTGGTAAAAGTAAGGATAACAAAAGAAAGAAGCATTGATTTCACATGTTGTGTTTTTCCCCTGCTGTCATTAAATCTGAATCACACGAACATTTTGAATGAAAAAAAAAATTTATGATTATACATTAATTTTTACCCATTTTATATAAGCAAATCATGTTTTGTCCTATGATGCAGGTGAAATCAGATTCGCAGAAATATTTTGAATGAACATGAAAACAGAGAAAGAAAAATGAATATTTTTCCCAATGCTGTTCTTAAATCGGGATATTCTAGTAAAAAAAAAAAAAGGAATTTGAATAAAGAATGATTAAAAATAAAGAAATTCAAGTTTTGCGTATCATATTTTTATGTTTTTCTTTGTCTGAGTAAAGCGAAAATTTAGAATGACCAAAAATAGAAATTTGAATTTTTTGCCTCATGTTTCCCCCATGCTGCCTCGAAATCTGAGTCACACAATGATTTTGAACGAAAAATAATAGAAAAAAGAAAGAAATATGAATTATGGAGGTCACGTCTTTTTGCCATATGTATGATTCAGTATACCACAATGTCAGGATCATGTTATGAATGTTTGAATCATCGATGATATATCAATTCTCACCACCCCCCTCTTAAAGAAAAATTAACAAACTTTTTCATAGAAGATGTTTGCGAAGAAGGAAATATTGATTTTGCATTATCTTTCTACATGGTATCCATGAACCCTAGTCGCACAAATGATTTGAATAAAAAAGAGAAAAATATGAGAATTAAATTCTAATTTTTGCACATCATATTTTCCTCATGATGACCTGAAACATTCTGAATTAACATATGACTCCACATCATGCTTTCCCAGTTTCCTATTATTTAAACTGAATATATAAACTGAATATGTAGAAAAAAATAAAAAGACAATTGAGTCAAGAATTATTAGAAATAAAGAAGTTTGTCCTCTGCACATGATGTTTTTTATACATTTCGTAAATCCTAGTAAAGCAAAAAGCATTTTTGAATGAGAAAATAAAACAAAATAGGAAATATGAATTTATAAAGTCATTATATTTTCCTGTGCTGCTTCTAAATCTAGGTCACACAATCACTGTAGTGTAGATGAAAAATAATAGAGAAAAGAAAGAAATATGATTTATGCAGATCACGTCTTTCTACCATATGTATGATTCATTTTACCGCAATGTCAAGATCATGTTCTGAATGTTTGAATCATCAATGATTCCCATGATGATCAGGCGAGGGAGCTTCGAGTGTAGGAGTCATTAGGGGCGTTCACACTACAAATTCATAGTGATTTTGATAGCGATCTGAACACTGATGTCATTCAGGCAGTGTTCGCACTAGAGAAGTGATTCAAATCACGATCCAGATTTGGAGTGTTGAAAGACTTCCAGACGCCCTCTGCGCATGCCCATGCTGTTGAATAAAGGGAACAAGAGTCAACAAAATTAATGACAAATTAATTACACGCAATAATACTTCTTAGATGGCAAAGAAGTAAAGTAAAGAAGTAAAGATCAGAACAATCACTGCACATATGTACCCGTACAGCAGATATATGTACTATGATTCTCATATATACACAATGCATTGTGGGATTACTTACATTGATGTTCGGACTGTTCGGACTACGGTTGACGCGATGATATTTCCAAATAATCACACTCCACAGTGTGATTTAGAATCATCAGAAAATGGTGTCCACACTAAACAATAACTGTGATCCTGATATAATTCTTTGGACATCAATGTCAGGATCACGTTAATTTGTTATAGTGGGAATGCCCCTATTGTGCAACCTGGATTCCCTATCAGAACATTAATCATCTCTGGGTTTTTCTCATAATAACTTTCCCTTGTGAAGCTTTAACCATTTTGGAATGATTGACACATTTTTTTTGTTTTTGGATCATTTTTTTTTTGTTCAGTGCTCTGAATAAGTGTGCTAGAAACCCTGGAGAATGATTTAGTTTTGCCCTTCAAGTTGTCCTTTTGAAATTCAAATATGTTTCAGATCATTTTCATTAAAAATATGAATTACTGGTGCCTTGTTAAAGGATTAATCTTGGTTGTCGGAAAGAATCTGCCTATTGTTACTCACATGTGTTTTGTATTCTGTCACAGTATATTTAATTCTTGGCTTGAACTTTCTTTAAAGACGTTGTCACTCAATGAAATGTTGTTATTTAAATAATTCTCAGATCAAGATGTATGACCTATGTTTTTACATTCAGATTTATGAAAAAAACAAGAAAAAGTGCAAAAATAAGAAGGAAATGATACAGCCACTATCAAGATATCTATAAAAATTGAATAAATCATTCAATGTCGCTTTATTTCTGCATGGTGTGCCTACGGAGGTGATATGATTAATTTTACTGTTTTTTAAACACTAAACGTTGATTTTGAAGCCTGATATTTTCACAGCTTATTTCATGTACACCATCAGCCATTTAGGTATCATTTGGAATCTAGCAGTTGAGAATTTTTAAACGAAAACAATGTTGAACTTCCTTTAAGATTTTCTCATACAAGCCAATCACCGAACCCAAGTCATACCCATCCGTCATGTCATGACTTTACTAACCCGCGTTAGGTGTACGAAGACACTAAGGGAGATAAACTGCCAGACGCTAATGGTGATTGTGGACACGCCTTCTTTGTAATTTAAGAGTTGGAGATAACACATGCTCTTCTCCGTGCATCATTTCATTTCTCTGTCTCGCTGACTTTCTCATCCATTTATTTTCTTGCCTTTCTTTTCCTTGATTTGCTTTGCCCATATGAAAATAAATAGATAAAATGAAATAAAAAAAACGTGATTTTAAGAATGTAGATGGGCACACATTGAATTTTCACTTCAGTGTTAAATTTTATTTCCAATTTATATAAAACCCAAACACTAGTCCTGTAACTCTTCCTTCCTATACTCCTTATTTTCTCTCCTCACTTCTGTTTATTACAACCCTTCTCTTCCTATCTTTTTTCTTATACTTCTTTATTTCTTCTTTTCTCTTTTATTATAATTCTTCTCCATGACGCCTTTTTATTTTTCTCTCTAACCTTTCTCTATTTCTCAATATATATGCTACTAATGTCCTTTAATACACTTCCAACTCCAAGGCCTTCTTCCTAGTATGTTATGAATTGCTATATCACTAAAATAGTGTTGCAGGTTTCTTTGATTTACATTTGATAATACATAATCATTTGATGAATAAATAAAAAGAGGGAATTAAGCACACCAATTCTTACAAGCAAAAATAGAAATTGTTCTCATAGGTTATATCAAACTAGGCTAGGCTGAAACAGGGCACCCTAATTATCTCCTCAATCTTGTAGAGTATGAAATCTTCATACCTGCGCGGGACGTGCCGGGTTGATTTACTGATTCTATCTCCAGCTAAAGATCAGCTTACAGGATGAAAATTAAAATCAAGATTTTCACATGCTATCCGCCAGTATCTGAGATAATAGAGTTCATAAGGCGCCCCCCCCCCAATAATGATTGTTTAGGTGCCCTCCATCGACAGACTGTCTAAAATATGTGCCCGGAACGCGGCGGGTTGATTTACTGATTCTATCTTCAAGACTGCAGCTAAAGATCAGCTTACAGGATGAAAATTAAAATCAAGATTTTTGACATGCTATCCAGCCAGTACTTGAGATAATGGAGTTCATAAGGCCCCCCCCCCCCCCCCCCAAAAAAATGGTTAGATGCTCTCCACCGACAGACCATCTAAAATACCTGCGCTGACGTGCCAGGTTGATTTAAGCTGCGTCTGCACTATAGCGAGTTTTTTAGTTAGCGCGCTAGCTCTGATCCGGGTAATTAGCCCGATCAGAACTAGCTCGAGCTAATTTGCAGTGCAGACGCAAACAATGAGCTAATTCACTGAAATATCTCGAGCTTAACAAGCCCAAAATATCTTGGGCTAGTTTCCAAAATAGTGAGCTAATTCGGGAAATAGCTCACTAACTCTCTCGTATTTGCCATAGTGCAGCTCGCGCTCGGGCTAATTCTGCGACTCGGGCTAATTTATTCATGGCGTTGTGTGGGCGCAGCGGAGCATGACAGCCAGGCCCATACGTACGAGTTTCTTCGCACTCCAACCACGTGCTTATGTTCCGAGACTGCGCATGCTCGAGAACTAGACCAAGCTCGGAGTGGGCTAATGCAGCTCGAGCTCGCGCTAAATCTCGGAAAAGACAAGCTCGAGATTCCAAACTCGCTATAGTGCAGACCAAGATTGCCAATCTCGAGATTAATTGCAAAGATGGCTGATCGGGCTAAAAGCTCGAGATCAAGGAAACTCG
>BQKZ01003271.1:20056-37247 GCA_036244855.1 Temnopleurus reevesii
CCCCCCCCCCCCCCCCCCGGCGCCTGCTGCCCCCTCCCTTCCCTCTGTCCCTCTCCTATTCCTCACTTCTTTTCCCATATACCGCTCTCCTCCCCCTCCACAACCCCTCCCACTCATTCTCTTCCCCCATAGTGCCATACCACGTCTCAAGCTCAAGTTCGCATCAGGAAAGATTACCGAAGTTCCCAAATAGACAGCTCACATCACTACTAATAGAATGGTTAGTTATCAACTGTTCTCAGTCATTAAAGTGATGAATCAATTCATTGGATACAGATGTTCCGCATGAGAGATTGGTGAATTTGATAATGATATTTACAATGTGTGACAGCTAAAATTGACCCCCTCCCTATTTAATTGTGAAAAAATCCATTAAAATGCGTGTGAATTGCAAACAAGGAATCAAATGTCCATTCATTGAAATTGAAATAGATAAATACATGAGAAGACAAGATTTTTCACTAAATCTAAATATTCCTGTTGTAAGTTTTAGAGCAAATGAACTGCTTTAATGATAGAATTTCACATGTTCATGTGGTTTTCATGAAATATATATTTTTCATACTCCCATGATGATCTTATTTCAGTTTGTCAAAAAACTTCAAGTATTCTAGGAAAGAAAGTTTTCTTTGGGGGGACACATATGCTTCAAGCTCATTATCAAAGGCTATGATAGCCTTTAAATCACATATTTCTATCACCTTCATATCAATTTACAACAGTTTGGTAATGCATCAGACTAAAACATGGATTAATTATAATAATTTACGAAAAGCTCATCATATTGGGAAAGAACTTGACTTGGGCGAGTTTGATTTATACTGGACAAACATTCACTCGACTTCTAGTCTAGTAGTTGAACCCAGATCGGTTTACTTATTAAAATGAGGGCGTATTCACATTGTGATTTACAGTGCAAAAACTATGGTGTCAATTAGGTGTCTCTATCATGCAACACCTTAACAACACCATTACCCATACTGGAAAAACCTTCGCTCGACTTTATCTTGTGACTTGAACCTGTTTGGTTTACTTACCAAACCACAAGAGTGTTCACATTATCATGTACGCTGCAAAAACTCTGGTGTTAATTTAGTGTATCTGTTGTGCTTAGCCATAACAACATCACCGAGATTGGTGTATTGGATTTTTACTGTAAAAGTATATATTCTTGACCCATATTCTGGACCCATATTCTGGTGGCTGGAACCATATTGGTTTACTTATTAAACCAAGGGTGTGTTCACATTGTCATGTACACTACAAAAACCATGTGGTGTCAATTTGGTGTCTATATCATGCAACACCTTAATAACACCACCACCAATGAGGGTGTATTTGATTAATATTGGACAAAATGCACTCAACTTATATTCTAGTGATTTGAACCAATTTGTTTTTATGAAAAAGAGGGGTGTTCACATTACCATGTATGCTGCAAAAACTATGGTGTTAATTTAGTGTCTATGTTTTGCTTAGTCAGAACAACACCTCTGAGATTGATGCATTTGATTTTTATAGGACATTCTTGTGCTCGAGTTTGAGTCTAGTTACTGGACTGCGATCAGTTGACAAATAATTAATGGAATGTTCTCATTGCCATGTGTACAGCAAAAACCATGGTATTAATTGGTAGTTCAGTTCATCCATCTATTTCACAAACTGCATGAAAACACTAAAATTTACAACAAAATGAAATATGTAGCAGAGTAGTTTTAAAACTGATTGAAGGTAGCAGCCAAAAAGGAATGCCCTTATAGGAGGCTGACCAATATTAAAACATTACAGAGAATAAGTAAGTATTATAAAACACAATTAAAAAAACAAAACAAGAAATGGAGACACTAAAACAAAGTACTGTTATCATAAGAATATAGCATCAATAGCGATATGTAGAACATGTCTCTACATATCGAGGCTCAGGAGATAACCTATCGGGCGAAATCAATTATCCTGTCCGATAAGAAATCTTCTGAGCCGAGACCTAAGAATTAAGGGCTGGAGCAGTGAAATGGTCCTTTATAAAAAAAAAATTAAAAATCGTTCTTTGAAAAGATTGTGTACGTGCAAGAGGTATTAATTGGTATTAATTTTATGCAATGCCATAAGAGCAACACAGATGAGGGTGGACATGATTTACTACTGTGCAAACATGCACTTGACTTCTAGTCTAGATTTATTTACATATTAATCCAAAGAAGCTCTTACACTACAGTGCATACTGACAGCTTTTCTTTGCCATATTAGGGATTTAACAAAGTCTTTAGATGTTGAGATGGACAACCTTTTTTTTGCACTTAAACACACTTTTACAAACTTTGCTATCCCTTTTTGCTAAAGAGTTGCAACAAGCCATTCCGATGTTGAAGTCAATGTGAAAAGGATGACGACAGGTGTTGAATTTGGAAAATGGATGTTAAATTGATTAAAAAGGACATCAAATCATGAGGAAGGACAACAAATTATGAACAGATGATTCAAAATGATTGAAAAAATACCCAAATTGGCACGCTTTTTTATGTTTCAATGTCAGAACTGATATTTCAAATCACACTTTTCGACATATTTTCAATTGTAATTGACATTTAATTATAATTATCATATTTGTACAAAAAGACCTTTTTAAAATATGTACTACATCAAAAATACACAAAAAAATCACTGTTCTTCATACTTATTACTATCATCATGTAGTATTCTTTATTAACTCACTAATACTTCTGATGAAAGATTGCATCTTTATAAAGAAATGCAATAAAATATTTTCCAAAGTCTACTAATATATTGTTAAAAAATCATGAGTGTAGACCATCATTTCTGTTCTGTTCCCATGGAAAGCATTCTGAGAAAATGACCTCCCCTATGGCCCTAAGTCACCCCATTAGCTCCATTAGCGGATCAGAATTTAAATGCAACATCAATTTGTCTTTTGACACTTGTTTAGTAGCATTTAGATTTAAAAAATGAGTAGGTACCATCAGCTTTTTCATGTCGTGTGGAACTGGAAACAAAGAAACGGCCAAATCGTTTACATCGGGGGAAGGGGGATAAAGGAAAAAGGGTATTGTATATTGTATAAAAGCGGAAAACAGTCGAACAGATTCTGTAAAAAGTCTGAAGACAATGAATAAGAAATGAATGAATTATGAATATTTCAATGATACAACGCAATAGTGATTTGTCACACAAATTGGCAGATTTTGGTCACATGTCATAGTGTATGGCATGCACTTCTGTACAAGTAGCTTATTATATCTTATTATTTTAAAACCCTCCATATCAACCCCTCACTGCAAAAAAATATTTATTGATTAGACACTTTGAATATTTATTTGAAATATGTATTTATGCATTGTTTAACGAAAACAAGAGATGGATGTTTACCAGTGATACATCCACATTAATGTGTATAGGTGTAAAAGTGAAGAGCCGCTAACAGCCTCCTCTTCTCCGCTAATTGGGGGCCTGCAACCTTTTTCGTCCATCCTTGATCCGCCTTTAATTACCACTATCTAGTCTGAGATGTACTCCTACTTGAACCTCATCCGAGGAACACGGTCTCTGCAGGCGACGGAACCTTTGCGTCTGTTTGTCTCCTTTCGTGCACAGGAAGGCGGATATGAATGGAAAACATACCCCGAGAGACCGGTGGGTCGGCGCTGTTGTGATAATTATCGTTGGATAATGAGGTGGAAGAGCTATCGTAGGCTCCTCCTCCAGTTTTCCTTGCGCTCTTGATACCTCAGGGTCTGGATACGCAGACTAATGACCTGATATACTGATATAAGAATATAGTCAAAATAAAGCAAGATGGAATGGGAATTCACAGGGAAACTGAGGAAATGATTAATAGTTAGGACTGTTCGAGAAATACCAATGTCATTAGCAACTGAGGTCAATACCCTTAAAATTAATTCAAATAGAGTATCAAAATTTCAACAGACTATTGAAAAATGAGTCAAAATAAGACAGTAACAGAGATACAATTTTCATTACTTGAATGTGATCTCAAAATATCAATAGAATATCAAAATGAGTCAAAATAGAGCAAAATTGTCATATAGCGATTGTCATTATGAACTGGGATTTATAAACTAAAGGAAGTCAAATATGACCTCAAAATCNAAAATCGTTCTTTGAAAAGATTGTGTACGTGCAAGAGGTATTAATTGGTATTAATTTTATGCAATGCCATAAGAGCAACACAGATGAGGGTGGACATGATTTACTACTGTGCAAACATGCACTTGACTTCTAGTCTAGATTTATTTACATATTAATCCAAAGAAGCTCTTACACTACAGTGCATACTGACAGCTTTTCTTTGCCATATTAGGGATTTAACAAAGTCTTTAGATGTTGAGATGGACAACCTTTTTTTTGCACTTAAACACACTTTTACAAACTTTGCTATCCCTTTTTGCTAAAGAGTTGCAACAAGCCATTCCGATGTTGAAGTCAATGTGAAAAGGATGACGACAGGTGTTGAATTTGGAAAATGGATGTTAAATTGATTAAAAAGGACATCAAATCATGAGGAAGGACAACAAATTATGAACAGATGATTCAAAATGATTGAAAAAATACCCAAATTGGCACGCTTTTTTATGTTTCAATGTCAGAACTGATATTTCAAATCACACTTTTCGACATATTTTCAATTGTAATTGACATTTAATTATAATTATCATATTTGTACAAAAAGACCTTTTTAAAATATGTACTACATCAAAAATACACAAAAAAATCACTGTTCTTCATACTTATTACTATCATCATGTAGTATTCTTTATTAACTCACTAATACTTCTGATGAAAGATTGCATCTTTATAAAGAAATGCAATAAAATATTTTCCAAAGTCTACTAATATATTGTTAAAAAATCATGAGTGTAGACCATCATTTCTGTTCTGTTCCCATGGAAAGCATTCTGAGAAAATGACCTCCCCTATGGCCCTAAGTCACCCCATTAGCTCCATTAGCGGATCAGAATTTAAATGCAACATCAATTTGTCTTTTGACACTTGTTTAGTAGCATTTAGATTTTAAAAATGAGTAGGTACCATCAGCTTTTTCATGTCGTGTGGAACTGGAAACAAAGAAACGGCCAAATCGTTTACATCGGGGGAAGGGGGATAAAGGAAAAAGGGTATTGTATATTGTATAAAAGCGGAAAACAGTCGAACAGATTCTGTAAAAAGTCTGAAGACAATGAATAAGAAATGAATGAATTATGAATATTTCAATGATACAACGCAATAGTGATTTGTCACACAAATTGGCAGATTTTGGTCACATGTCATAGTGTATGGCATGCACTTCTGTACAAGTAGCTTATTATATCTTATTATTTTAAAACCCTCCATATCAACCCCTCACTGCAAAAAAATATTTATTGATTAGACACTTTGAATATTTATTTGAAATATGTATTTATGCATTGTTTAACGAAAACAAGAGATGGATGTTTACCAGTGATACATCCACATTAATGTGTATAGGTGTAAAAGTGAAGAGCCGCTAACAGCCTCCTCTTCTCCGCTAATTGGGGGCCTGCAACCTTTTTCGTCCATCCTTGATCCGCCTTTAATTACCACTATCTAGTCTGAGATGTACTCCTACTTGAACCTCATCCGAGGAACACGGTCTCTGCAGGCGACGGAACCTTTGCGTCTGTTTGTCTCCTTTCGTGCACAGGAAGGCGGATATGAATGGAAAACATACCCCGAGAGACCGGTGGGTCGGCGCTGTTGTGATAATTATCGTTGGATAATGAGGTGGAAGTGCTATCGTAGGCTCCTCCTCCAGTTTTCCTTGCGCTCTTGATACCTCAGGGTCTGGATACGCAGACTAATGACCTGATATACTGATATAAGAATATAGTCAAAATAAAGCAAGATGGAATGGGAATTCACAGGGAAACTGAGGAAATGATTAATAGTTAGGACTGTTCGAGAAATACCAATGTCATTAGCAACTGAGGTCAATACCCTTAAAATTAATTCAAATAGAGTATCAAAATTTCAACAGACTATTGAAAAATGAGTCAAAATAAGACAGTAACAGAGATACAATTTTCATTACTTGAATGTGATCTCAAAATATCAATAGAATATCAAAATGAGTCAAAATAGAGCAAAATTGTCATATAGCGATTGTCATTATGAACTGGGATTTATAAACTAAAGGAAGTCAAATATGACCTCAAAATATCAATAAAATATCAAAATGAGTCAAAATGGAGCAAAAATTAAAATACGATTCCTAGAAAAACTAAGGAAATGATTAACTAGTGAAGAATGTTGCAGAAATACAATTGTCCTTACTAACCGAGGTTAAGATCCTTCAAACAAATTCAAATATGATATCAAAATATCAAAAGAAATTTGGATAATGAGTCGAAATGAGAGCAAAATTTAAAGGCAATGAACTAGAGAAACTGAGGAAATTGTTAACTAATGAAGACTATTACACAAATACAATTGTCTTTATGAACTGGGCTTTTTAAATTCTCCACAGGAGGTTGAATATGATCTCAAAATATCTCACAATATTCAAATGAGTCAAAATAGAGCAAATTTCATACACAATTCCTGGAGAAACTGAGGAAATGATTAACTAGCGAAGACTGTTCCAGAAATATCATTGCCATTACAAAATAGGCTTTATAGACTCTTCGAAGGGAATCAAAGATGTCAGCTCTGAATTTTCCATCTGTCATCTCTTATTATACGATATGAGGAGACTCAGGAAAAACCTGTCAAATTTGATGAAAATAATCCATTTAAACTTTCCACTCAAAAGGTTGAGCCGGTGCTAAGTGGTTAATGTAAATTGTCATGAGCTACTCATTGCTGTACTGAGATTGGTTGTCATGCGGACAGGGAAGTTGCACTAGCCCACTCCAAACATCTGACTTTGACATCCTACCGTGCCGGGGCGGATCCAGGATTAGGATGAGCAGATATTTAATTCTAATACAGTTCTAACTTCAACACTTTTCTCATTTTGCTTACTATGAAAAAAAAAAGATTTTTTACTAAATAAAGAATTATCATGATATAAAATTAAGTCATTAATTTTTACCAAACATTTTCATTATATACATGCATTTGAAAACTCTTGACATTGTTACAACTTTCAACAACAGTTTTATGCAGATGTAAGAATAAAGATGATATTTTGTTTGATGGGTACTGATAACCATTTGCTTTGATTGCAGGTTCATTTAGAAGCTTGTTCTAGTAATATTGTTGGTATTTTCTAGCATTTTAGCCTACTTTAAAATAAATAGTGTGAATACGATACAAGGGGCTTACAAATAAATTCAAATTTATGCCAGACTCTTCCAACAAATGGAGAAGTTACGTAGTATTCTCAAACTGGTTAATAGCAAATAAACTACAATATGTGGAATTCACTTTGCATATACTGCCTGGTGCTTGGTCGGGCAAGCCTCAGGCAAATTTTCATGTTATCAATAACAACCTTTTTGTGTAGGAAATGCATAAAAGTGGTGTAACGATAACAATAATAATAGATAAGAATTGGATGGCACCAAATCCACTTTTCAACAAAAAAAATGCTTAAGTGGTAACTATTAATTAACCTACCAATCATTATAGTCATTATATTATTATAGTAATTTTATGCTTTTTCTTTATGAGTTTATATTTCAAGTTCAAGGAACCAGAGTGGTATTTTCACAGCTATTAAAAACCAAGCATAGTGCATATGGATGAGACAGAATTGAATTGAATTTTCTATGTTTACATAGATATTCCTCACATACAGGGACCTTGCTAGCAATCTGGCCGTGGGTAGCAACTCTCGCACTGACCTATCAATATTGAATTGCTCCCTCGATCGATTCAACTTGAAATGTTAGGGTCTGTCAAGACAATTAATTAGCCGCGATCGACTTGCCTGGGAGCCGGACTGTTTTTGTTTCATGGCAGCTCGGAAAATGTATGAGGTCTTCGCCCGAAAAAATATGAAAAACCACCTGGCGAATTGATGTTAGGTTCACCATATGATTTTGGTTTTGTACTTTCTAACGGTGATAATATTTATATTATTTTTTCTTTCATGAATTATGATATAGCATGATACATTTTTATGTAGCTCAGAATGTTAGAAAATGCTAATGTTTGTATTAAAAACCACAAAACCACTTTTCACCAACTTGATGTTTGATTTACCGTATGATTTTGGTATTGTACTTTGTAATTATGATAATATTAATATTATTGTTTTCTTTTATGAATCATAATATAGCTTGATACATGCTATTATAATATAGCATGATACATTTTTTGGAGCTAACAATGTTAGAAAGTCCATTAATATGCACTTTGTTTTCATTCGTAGCTATTATTGTTTGTAGTGAGCTATAACAAACCTGTGAAAGGGAGATACAAACCTGCCAAATAATAATAATAATAATAATGAACGGCTTTTATATAGCACTTATCAACTCTAAGAATTCTCTAAGCGCTCTACAATTGCAGCATTATTACCCTGGCTTTTGCCCGGCAGCCACTTCATTAACGCACTTGGCGTTTCAAGGAATAAATATTCCTGCCAGGTACCCATTCACCTCACCTGGGTTGAGTGCAGCACACTATGGGTACATTTCTTGCTGAAGGAAATTAACGCCCTGGGAGAGATTCGAACCACCGACCCTCTAGTTAAGAGGNGTAATCGTGTTGCTTCTGGGGTCCTATGTGACCGGGGCTTAACAAATATGTTGGTTGGATTGAAAGCAGAGAAATTATAGATGATTTGTTTTAAAAAACAAAACAATTTGTTTAAAAAAAAAACGAAAGGAATTCGGACAATCAATGATGTTATGAATAGTCCCCATTTGCAAGACAGTAACATTTTTATTCAAATGGATATTTTTTTGCCAAAATTGGATTTGTTGAGTGGAGCTTCCCTTCACGCTATTTCCTGTATTACTAAATAAAAAAGGAAGAGGAAAAGCATGTGGAAATGAAATTACTATAATTCCCAGCAATTCTTCATTATATGTCAAATGAAATTATTTGTTCTAAATAAGCACTTCAGCATATGATAAAAAGTTCTCAATTGCTTCCGACCATTTCCTGTCAAAATATGAATTCTGCATCAACACTCTAGATCTGTTCACAAACAGTTGAGTTGAATGTACTCAGAAAAGAGAGAGAAAGAGAGAGAGAGATATAAAGAGAGTTGCGATCAATAGATCACTTTCGTAATGTGTTCAAATTTACTCACAATTGTCCGAAGTGGAACTATTTATTCAGTCGTCAAAAGATAATGAGAAAACAAGAGTCAAAATGCTACTTGCATTTATTAATTATTTATTATTGCCAGGTTGGATAAACATTGTAGTTTGACCAACCTAGCAACAACTACTGCATGCTATTTGTATTCATCTTATGGAAATGTGATTATTTCATGTCAGGTGAACAAATAGTTTGTCATTGTGCGTTTGACAAAGAATAATTCATACAATTTAAATACATTGCGAAAGTGGTCTATTGGAAGTTGCAGTTGATCAGTACGTGTCAATCAAAACCATTGTTTCATACGTGCCTTGTCAAAAGCGCAGACGTACAGTAAGCGTTTCAATTTACAGTTTATTTGCGATTGATTGCAACTTTCTAGCAACACCAGGATAGTTACATGGAAAGATAGAATGACAGAAAGAAGGAGAGAGAGAGAGAGAAAGAAAGAAGCGGTTGGACTCCCACCATTCCTTGAAAACCACATACATTTATTAATTACCAATCCATTTTTTTTTTAGTTCTGATATTTTCCCGACAGTAGTCTATCCAATTATCTGTCCAGCTGCAAAAAAAAAAACCCTGAGGAACAGCCAACATACGTCACAACGCATGATATCTAGAAAAATCAGATCATTTTTACTTTATCTCAAAATTATCAAGGAAATCCCATGAAATAATTTCCACCAACAATGATTTCCACATATCCTGTGTTGGGAAAACCCAGCGAATCAAAGAGATATGCAATTGAACAGGAAAAAATTACAATTTGTGTTTTTTTCTCTCCCAAAATACCAATTGCCCATAAATGGACGCAAAGGGTCAATTTGGGAAATACCGCCAAAACATTTCAGGAAACAATCGGGAAGTCTGATGGTTGACATAAACTTGTATTAGAAATAGGTATCGTAGTGTAATATTTGTTGGTCTATACATATATTTTTTCCCTCTTTTTTACCATTCGCAGGTGTTCAGTAGCAGCATACATGTGAGAAGACAAACTTGGACTTATTCATGACTGCAGAAGGAAGGCCTGACCTAGCAACAAAACAAACCAACCAGGACCTCAACAAACTCTATTTTTACCAGTCAATGTTTGTGGATTTATAGCAAGATGAGGAGTGGGAATAACAACAAGGGGGAACCCACGTCTACCCGGGGTAACCGGTCGCCACGGTTACGGGGTGCACACGAACGATGGCTGATCGCGCTGAAGAAGGTACTCGGGAAAAACCGGAGACTGCTACAGGAGGTCAGCGACACGAATCTCTCGTTAACCACAGGTGAGTTTGAAAATCCAGTAAGCATTGTGAGCAGAAGGGACAAATGACCGGGACAAATGCCCGGGTTTTCACGGAGTGATGGGAGCCAAAGGGTAGTGTTGCATGAAGACAAAGAGAATGCAATATAGCATCAATTCAAAATGCATTCTATTGAAATACAAGCTCATAGAATAGCATATGTTTCAATGGAAGTGTATGGTGGATTCATGCAAGAGTATTCTTTTGTTAACATAACTTGAAGTGAAATCAAGGATGAAATTAAACATCTTCATACAAGCCCTCGCCACAACCTCATGAACACAAAAGAAAGTAACCTCCCTGTTCATTCACCGAACATATGCGACACCAGTTCAACATTTCTCCACAAATTAAGAACAAAGGACATTTCTTATGTGTTCATCTAGCTATTGTGAAAGCTTGAATGGAAGTTCTTTACTTTGTCCAAATCCTTTGTCCTTTCTGCTCACATTAATGGGATAGTTTTGTGATTTCTTGTTCGGTCACACATTTACGTTTATTGCCCATGTTTTCCCAGCGCACATGAAATTTAAAGTATGCTCCCTTGACACAAAAATAAGCAAAAGAGATGCCTGGTTAATGCCAATGCCCCGGTCACATAGGGTCCCCAGGAGCAACACGATTCACCCCGACTCGTTGTTCTGAGGCAATTAACTGTGAATTAACAAAGAGGCGGCGTGAATCGTGTTGCTTCCGGGGTCCTATGTGACCAGGACTTTACATGTACATATGTGTTAACAGTCAAACGTCTCCTATGCATGATTCTATGTGCAGCGAGTGTATTTTAGATTTCATATATCCTGGCCATACATAAAGGCAAAACTCATTTTTAAGTACAATTGCGGAATCTAAACTTTTGAAGGTCATTGCTGTTAAACCATAGACATATGCATGCCAATTTTTCAATTTCAGAAGTAGTAGCAAAATTGAAGTTGACATTATCAAATATCACAAGCTATGTATCCTTTCCACCCACATGTGACAGAATTTTGTCTTTAGTTTTATCAAAAAGTTTGTTGAGACATGGCAACAGTCCTAATTTACATAGAATAATTTCAACTTTCCCTTTCCTGGTTTTCACCCTGTTTTAGAAACAAATTAGATTGAAATGTTTTGTTGCCATGGAAATGAATATAATTATCCTGCTTTTCTGAATTAAGAACTGCAGGATTTTATTAGTTCAATGTAATTTATACATAAAAAAAGGGGTTTTCTTTCAAGTAGGGGAACTCATCTGTATCTTGACACAGTGCTTTCAAGTCATATTTGATGTGATTACTGTAAAACAAAACAACAGTGAGAGCATTAAAACTTTCAAAAATTCTTGCTGGCATTAACAATACAAAAAATTAATCAATTCTGGCAATTAAATTTTTGTCTTAACATCATATATTTTAAAGTGATACATGCTATTAACTTTCATGCACAGGAGTTGGCCTTTGTAACCAATTTTCCTGAAAGTTTCATGTTGCAAAAATATATCTCGTTTTGCAGTATTTGATAATGTCCGTATTTGTCTTGTCCTTTTTTCATTAAGTGACACAGCCAGAGAGTGATATTGCAATTAAAAAAATCCTAACATAGCAACATTTCAACAAGCATTCCACTGAAATGCATTTTCGTTGAAGAAGATGATGTTATAACTGTATAGGACAGTGTAAGGATAGTTTCAAGATTTTTTCAGAATTCTTTGGCTCATGACACTTGGTGAAAAAACGGGACAATGTAGGCAAGATATTATGGCTATGTCATTGATGCATGAATTGTTATTTGTTCATGTGGTGAATGTCATCTCTGGTATTAATGATTGATTGATTGACTTTGCTGGTTGCTTAATGAATCAAGTGATTATGCATTTTATAGGATGATTGCTGTCAAATCCTTCATTGTATTTCAAGTGTAAACTCAAAATATAAACACAAATGTTGGATTATCATTTCAAAAGGGGATTGACAACTCTTAAAAGTGGTGAATTTATATGTTCGATCCAGTATTTTGGAAATGTTAATCTACCCATTTGAAACGGCTTTCGCTCCACCAACCTTTTCAAATATGTATTCAACATTTGATATTTTCAGTGTACACTTGAAAAAACACCATACTGTAGATGTTTTCATGTGGATTGTAAAGTATGTGGGGTACTGTGTGTATGATGTTCCTTTTCTGCAAATTTTTTTTTGCCAGACACTTTGAGTCCTTGGATGTTTATATGATGCAGAAAGTGATGGATTGTTTAATGAATTAAGTGTTCATTTGAGAGCTGAGCTGATTGATTGTTTGTATAATGAGTTGATACGATTTGATCAATTATGATATGTTTACCTTCGCGTATGATATGATGATGTTATCAGATGTGTATAGACCAGTTGAGGACTCTGTGATTTAATATCACCTGCTTCTGCATATATCCTTGCTCTGAACACACAGAGACTACAGCATTCAAACACAGAGTCTCTCATACTCCTCTGAAGAAACATATTATGTTGATCACGCGTCCACATGGGAGAGGCAGGTGCTATTAGAACACAGAGTCCTCAACTGGACTATCAGATGTGTTACATGGTGCAGATTATTGGCTTATCATGTGGACTGTTATCACACACTTTCTCTATAGTGGAAAAATCAGAAAATTTTTCTAGTGGAGTACATTTTTTTGGTTTATGGGGTTTTTTTTTGGGGGGGGGGGATAAAAGTAGGAACTATCTTATAGCACTTACAACTGTGGCATGTTTATATCTTAAAACATCAGACAAAAATTCATAACATCGCAAAAAATAATTACAGTGAAAAAAAATGAAAATGATAATGAAAAAAATAGAATTGTTTAAATCTTAAAACAGCCAAATTTCATAATGTAGCAAAAAATTTCTACAGTGAAAAAATATGAATATGACAGTTAAAAAAAAAATGAACAAATCATAACTGCAGCAAAAGCAACATTGCTTTAAAAAAATCTAAGAAGATAACAAAAACTAGAATATATTTGTATGAAAAAAATCATCTACACTTGCTGAACACTATTCAAGCAATCAATAAATCACTTCACAAAATTGGCGGGAAATGAGCGTCATTTTATGAAAGACTTGTCAAAATGTTTTTAGTCAATACTACAACCAAAATATTTACGTTGGCTAAAAAGTGGGGCATTGCATTGCAGACAAAATCAATGGTTTTCAAGAGGAAAATATACATGTTATGCAAACAGAGGAGAATTGTCATCAATTTCGATATGATTTGACGTAACTCTGGATCAATGAGAGATGTTAAATGTAAGATGTTTATTTGTACCGGCTGACTAAAAAAAGATTGTGTTTACATCCAAAAAAATATAGGCAGGCCGTGGAGGCACCGTGGTGTAGAGGTCGTGACTCTCGCCTTTCAACTAAAAGGTCGTAGGTTTGAATTTTACCCATGGCGTCAATTTCCTTCAGCAAGAAATTCATCCACATTGTGCTGCACTCAACCCAGGTGAGGTGAATGGGTACCTGGCAGGAATATTTATTCTTTGAAATGCCAAGTGCGCCGTGAATGGCTGCCGGGCTAAAGCCAGGGTAATAATAATGTAAAGCGGCGTGAATACTGAGCAGAGTGGATACGTGCGCTGTATAAATTGCATCTATTATTATATTATTGTTATTATGATTATTAATGCAAATGTTCTGCCGATTGCACTGCTCAGCAGAATCAGATGTTTGTGGATTACAAAGAGAGGTGTTCTGGTGTTATTGCCTTCATACAATAATCACAGAATGTAACAAAACTTACAGGAGAATTTATGATTGCTTAGCTTATAATGAAGGATTAAAATAAAAAAAATTACGGGCAATGAAGAATATCTGTCTGTAAACCCATTGAATTCTGAAATCAGTTAGTCCTTGTACAAAATATAAGGAAATTATAAAATTAAGTAGTCAATTGTTTAACAGTATTATAAATACATAGGGGTAGTAGCTCTACTTAAAGCCCTGGTCACATAGGACCCGGAAGCAACACGATTCACCCCGACTCGTTGCTCTGAGGCTGTTAATTTAATAACTGTGAATTAACAAAGAGTCGGGGGGTAATCGTGTTGCTTCTGGGGTCCTATGTGACCGGGGCTTAACAAATATGTTGGTTGGATTGAAAGCAGAGAAATTATAGATGATTTGTTTTAAAAAACAAAACAATTTGTTTAAAAAAAAAACGAAAGGAATTCGGACAATCAATGATGTTATGAATAGTCCCCATTTGCAAGACAGTAACATTTTTATTCAAATGGATATTTTTTTGCCAAAATTGGATTTGTTGAGTGGAGCTTCCCTTCACGCTATTTCCTGTATTACTAAATAAAAAAGGAAGAGGAAAAGCATGTGGAAATGAAATTATTATAATTCCCAGCAAGTCTTCATTATATGTCAAATGAAATTATTTGTTCTAAATAAGCACTTCAGTGTATGATAAAAACTTCTCAATTGCTTCCGACCATTTCCTGTCAAAATATGAATTCTGCATCAACACTCTAGATCTGTTCACAAACAGTCGAGTTGAATGTACTCAGAAAAGAGAGAGAGAGAGAGAGAGAGAGAGAGAGAGAGAGAGAGAGTAAGTTTAGTCTCATTAATGTAATCGGTAGATCTATTTTTGTTCAAAGTGTTATGGTTTGCAAGTGTAGACAAAGACAGTGAAGTTTAATGAATATGTAGAGAGACAGAGAGTCATAGAAATCTCTGTTAATTTTTGTGAATGTTATAGATCTATTTTTGCTAAAAACAATTGATACCCTCTTATGGTTGCAAGATACCTGAGTTTAAAAAAAAATCAAACTTCAAGGTGTAGGCAACGATTCAACAAGTAGAAAGACAGAGAAGTTGAATGAACTCTGAACGAGAGAGAGAGAGAGAGAGAGAGAGAGAGAGAAACATAAAACTTCATGGTCATGAATGTGTGGGTGATTTCTATTTTTGTTCAAAATCTGATAGCCCGTGCGTGTTTGGTTTAGGGGGATACACCTTTAGTTATGAATCCATTTCATATCAGGAGCAGGGGCAGATTCAGGTTTGGCCAATATGGGGTGGGTGGGGAGGGGAATGGCAGTGACATTTTTGCTGAGCAGACCCCCCCCCCCCTCAAAGAAAAAAAACGAAAGAAAGAAAAGGAAAAAAATGTGTACATCACTCTTTGTATACTCTGCCTTTGAGCAGTCAGCCCCAACCCCTTTCTGCAATGTCATGAAGGGGGGGGGGGCCCAAGGCAATCTAGTGGTGAACGTATTGCCAAGTGGGGAGGGGGGAGTAGCCTGTTCCCCCCCCCCCCCCATGGATTTGCATATGACAAGATGTAAGAAACAGTGAGGTTGATTGAACTACAATATAAGCAGAGAGGGAGAGGGATGAAGTAAGAAGAAGAGGAAGAGGAGGAGGAGGAGGAGGTGGAGGAAGAAGAGAAGAAGAAGAAAAAGAAGAAAATAAAGGAGGAGGAGGAGAGAGGGAAGGAGAATGTGAGTGGGCTTGATGGTCATGAACATGAAATTTATTTTTGAGCAAAACGTGATACCCTGTTTGGTTACAAGATACCTCAGGTTTTAAATCTGTTTCATGCCAGGAGGTTTAGGCAAAGTGAGCAAGAAAAAAGTCAAGTTGAACGAACTCAGAGAAATAGAGAGAGACAGAGAGGCAGAGAGAGAGGGGGAGAGTAGATATTGGTGCTTGGGAGCATGTTAATGAAATCTATTTTTGCTCCAAATACGATACTTTGTTATTGTTTATTAGATACCTTAGTTATTGCTGAGAGTTCATTCTGTGGGGGTTTAATGTAAGCAAGGTTGAAAAAATTATTTTTCATTGAAAAATAAAATGTGTTTGTTTGGCAATTAGATATATCATAATTATTTGTAGACCTTCCGAGATTTATATCGGATATTGAAATTGGAGATATAAATCTACAAATTATCAATATCATTATTATTGTTATTATGAAGGTGATTTGGTAATTATTCTTCAAGCGATGAAGGCCTCTCTTTCTTTGGCACATGTGCAAATTTATAAGACATTGTGTTAAAAGAGATCATGGTTGGATGTTTTCTCATCTTCAATATTCCATTGTTGCTTATAAGTGCTTACAGTGATTTATTGAATTATAGTGAGAGGTTGAACTCTGTGTGATTAAACAGTTTCTAGATTACTTCTTCATGTATTCTAGAAGCACCCAAACTTCAAAAAGCTGCACAAATACAGATTGTTTCAAATGTCAGCTTTACATTTTCTAATTTCCAAGTATATAACAATCTATCGAATGCAATGTTTCATTATTAAACATTTATGTGACAATAATTCTTTAAATGTTGCACAAATACATCTTGTGTTTTGACAAATGTCATCCTTGCATTTTCATGTATTTAGATGGACAAATTTATGAGTTTCAAAGAAATATAAAGTGCTATTATTAAACCATCATGTCAATCCTAAAATTGTGGCACGAGTTGGAAAGCTGTTACCACTTATATTTTGACAATGTGCAGCTGATGATAGACCCGTTGTTCTATTTTAAAGCAAAGGGAAGTGAGTGTAAAAGTTCAATCAGCGGACACTCCCCTAATAATAAAAAAAAACATCACAGCCCCTGGATGATTCCCCCCCCCCCCC